>MPUH01000927.1:0-25000 GCA_001970955.1 Stentor coeruleus | reverse complement strand
TAATCCATTTGCCTTCAGAATCCTGCACATTAACACAATAACAAGAAGCAGGAGCCTGAATATAAACAAATACTTCAGGTTCATCATAATCTCCTTCATCCATAACAAAAATCCCTCCAATTCCATAATCACTCACAAAAACTTCCCCATCTCCATAACAAAGTCCTTTTGGATCTATAAAAAACCCACTAGAAAAAGTTTCACTATTTCTATCTTCTAAATGATACCCTCTAATTTCTCCATTCTCTAAAGAATAATAAGCAAACTTTTTTCCAAGAGCTAAACCACTAGCAGGTATAGTCTCAGCAACAAGCACATGAATAACTTCTTCATTAATTTCCTCAATCTCAGCTTCTGCTTTATTTAGTGTCCCTGAAAAAGTACCATCAGCATTATTTACAAAATATAAATCCTCACTTTCATAAACTTCTATAGCCACAGGATTATCAATCTGATAAGTCTCTTCATCAGCTGAATATAAAATTGTATATGTGTCTTGATACCCACTATACAAATCTGCATAAGTAACTTTATATATAGAATTAGTGTTTATCTCAGTAAAATAAAGATTCCCATATGCATCAACTTTACAATCACTTGGTTTTCCAACATATATCTGCACATAATAACTGTTTTCTAATGTAAAAACCTCATCATCACTCCAACTGATTTGATATTGGAAAATCCCCCCATCATGAAGTCCTCCTTGATCAGCAACATATAAGAAATTATGATTAACATCAAAACATAATCCTGATGGTTCTTGTAAACCAATAATAACTTGTGAGAAATTCTCAGGGTCATTTTTAGGTATCGCGAAAACTTTACCTGTCCCAATTTCATCAGGTATAAAAGTTGTTATCAGTACAAAAAAAGTCTCCCCTTTTTGATATTCATCTTCAGGTTCAGGATTTTCTTCAGGTGCTTCATCTTCATCACGTTCTAGGCTTGTCTCAATTTCTTGAGTTGTTTGTAAAAAAGTTGTAGTATCTGTTTCTATGTCATTAATAACAACAATTATTTCTAAAGGACCAGCTTCTGATGCTATGAATTCAGATTCAGATGCTGTAGATATTACAGGAAGACTTTCATCATAATCTTTTTGTGAAGTTACAAGATCAAGATAAGCTTGATCAGTAAGTGTAGAAGATTCAGTAACAGTGGCAATTGTCTCTAAAGTTTCTCCAGTTATTGGATCAGTATAATAAATCTCCCCTTTTTCTAAGGCTTCTATCATTGACTCAGATATAGAAATTTCGTTTTCAACCCCTTCGGTATCATAAGTTTGATAGTCTATAATAACTTCATCACCAAGTTCCATTGTATCTAAAAGGTCTTCCCAAGCTTCAATAAGCTCTTCAAGTTCAGTTTTAGTAGTCCATTCATCATTACTTTGTATAAGTTCTTCAACTATTTCAGCTGCCGCTTCGATTATTTCTTGATGTTCAAGCTCTACAGCTTCAAGTTTAATTTCTTCTAAAAAGCTCTCAAGTAGCTCATAAGTATATTCAACAGAATCTAAAACAACAATTTCATCTTCATACATAATATCAAGAAGTGTTTCTAAAATATCAGCTAAATCATAAAGTTCTTGAGAAGTTAAATCATCCTTAGCTAAAAGTGTATTTGCTAAACTTACAGCTTGGTCAATTTCAACCATATGAGTATAATCATCTTCATTCATATAAGAAATAACCCCATCCACAACGACTTGAACTAAATCATTATCATCTAAATAATCAACTGTATCTTCAATAACTGCAATAAAATCATCAATATTCTCAGAAGTGTATTCAAAACCATCAACATAAACGATTTCACCTTCATCTAAAGCATCCTGAAGATCTAACCATAAGTTTAATTCTCCTTCTAAAAGCTCTGATGTTATATAAACTGTCCCATCATCAGATACATACTGAGTAACATATTCTTCAATTTCAAGGGCAATTTCATCAAGCTCTTCTTGTGAAACTAAATCATTTAATTCTACAACAAGCTCATCGATTTCTAATTCTAAATCCTCAGTAGTCATTTCTTGACCATTAATATCTACAATCATTTCATCAGAATCTTCCATTTCCTCAATAAGATTTTCATAAACATCAATAATCTCTTCAGCTTCAATTGAAGTTTCAATAACCTCTACTTCTGCTTCTTCAACTGAAAATATAGCATCATTAAGTTCTTCAACTTCTTGAAGTTCTTGAGCTTTTTCTAATACTAATTCAATTTCTTGTTCTATACCATCTTCAGTATATTCAATTCCCATAATAATCACAACATCATCTTCATCCATAATTTCAAGAAGTTCTTCAAGCTCATTAGCATAAGCTATTAATTTTTCTGATGTACTACCATCACCAAATGCTATAATAGCTTCATCAATAGCTAAAGCTAATTCTTCTTCATGTTGTAAATTTGTTGCTTCATTATTTAGATCTTCAATATATTCTTCAAGTGCTTCATAATTGTATCCTATATCATTAATAAACACAACATCATCTTCTGACATTAATATAAGAACATCTTCAAGTTCTTCAGCCAATATAAAAAGTTCTTCAGAATTGTTAATTTCATCATTTGCTAATAATGCTTCAACTTCAGAAATTTCTTCTTCTAAATCTTCAAGTTCCCCAAGTTCTTCAGCAGTATCTTCAAGGTCTTCTATATATTCTTCAAGTTCTTCATCATTTGATATAGTAACCCCATCAATTTCTATTGGTTCATCTATTTCTAAATCCTCTAATTCATCTATCAAATCCTCAAGGTCCTCTGATGTTGCTATTTCTCCATCTTCTAAAACACTTTCAGCTTCTATAATATTTTCCTCTTCAGCCATAAACTCTTCAATTTCCTCAATTTCTTCCTCTATTTCTTCTGCTGACATCATTTCTTCATCAACTAAAATTTCTTCATCATCTTCTAAAGATTCTACTAATTCATCAAGTATATCGACAAGATCTTCACTATCTTCTAAAGTTAAATCCTCAATTTCTAATATTTCCGAAGCTTCATCAGCTAATTCTTCTTCCTCATATTCTTCTTCTTCATAAACAATTTCTTCTAATTCTTGAGCTTCATCAGCATCTTCATAAGTTTCATCAACAAGTATTTCAAGTTCATCTTGTGTATATGCTTCATTATTTATAATCACAATATCATCTTCATCCATAAAATTGGCAATTTCATCAAGAGCTATGGCTAAATCTAATAAATCTTCAGATGTAAGTTCTGGATCTTGAAGAATTTCTTCAGCTTCATCAATTAAAGCTTCAAGTTCTATTTGATTTTCTAAATCTTCTTCAATGTCTATTGAAAGTTCTTCAAGTTCTTGTTCATCATAATCATCTCCATCTATTGTGATTTCCGAACCTTCATCTAGTACTTCAATAGCTTCATCAATAGCTTCTAAATCTTCAACAAGGTCATCAGAAGATTCAACTTTTTCACTATCATCAAGTTCTTCAGAAAGTTCAAACTCAGCTTCAGCCTCATCAAGATTCAAATCTTCTTCTAATTCCCCTTGAATATCTTCAAGATCATCAAGACTTAATTCTGTATCTTCACCTTCATCATTATCTATAAAAATAGTCATATCTTCATCAGCTATAGCAAGTAATTCTTCAATATCATAAACTAACTCAGTAGCTTCTTCATCAGTTAAATCATCACTTTCAAGAGCTTCAGTGATTTCTAAAACCAAATCATCAATAATAACCTGCTCAGCTTCCTCTAAAACTTGTTCCTCCTCTTCAGTTTCCATAGCATCATTTAATACTTGTTCAATATATTCTTCAAGTTCATCATAAGTATATTCTTCATTAAATATCACAGCAATATCATCACCTTGCATAATATCAAGAATATCTTGAAGTGCTTCAGCATAATCATAAAGTTGTAATGAAGTTGGATCATTATCATCTCCATCATCTAAAATATCCTCAGCTTGGGCAACAGCGTTTTCTATATCCTCTTGTTCTTGTGCTTCAATTTCAAGTTCTTCAATATATTCAGATAAAGTTTCTTGAGTATATTCAACATCTAAAATCTCAACAGTTTCAGTATTCGTCTCAATCATCAAATCAAGAACTTCAGCTAAAGCGAGAATGTTTTCTATAATATCGTCTGAAGTTGGAGTAGAAGTATCAGACAATTCATCTTCAGCAGCTTCAATTGCAGCATCTAACTCACTTAAAGATTCTATTACTTCTAATGAACTATTATCATCTGATTCTGTAAGTTCATCTTGAGCATATGATGTTGTAAGTAAGAGGATAAGTATGAGAAAGCATTTTCTAAGCATTGTTTATATCCGTTTTTTAAATTATTGGATTTTAGTATTAGGTAATTATTTTAAGTATACCTTTTTGATTATATTTATGTTTATGATATGTTAGGATTATATAAATTATTATATTTTTAGTGTATTTTATTGTAAATACTAATGATGAATTTTATATAAGATGAAGTTTTATGCTAAAAAAAATTTAATGGTTTGAGTTTTTAAATTTTTCTCGGCCGTCTTTTAACTTTTATATGTGGAGGGGTATGCATTATGTCATAGTCTCGTTCGTCGTAGAATTTTTGTTCAGCTACTAAGGTTTCTTCACAGAGTTGGCACATTTTTTCTGCAGCTTCACTTGTTTGGTTAAGTAAAAGAGACTTTTGCTCGATACTTTTTGATAAATGCTCTTTTGATGCTTCTAATAATCCAAGGAGGATTGATAATCTTTTTTCTTGGGCTTCTGTTATACTTTTCAGTTTTTGATGCTCAGAAACAAGATGCTGCATTGTGAAAACTGATCTTTGGTATTTGAGTCTAAGTTCTTTTTCTTCTCTTATTTGGATTTTTGTAGCTTCAGAGATCTTCATGAGTTTTTCAATTCGCTGTTCGGATTCTTTTATTTCTTGTTCTTTTTTCTCAGTAAAACATTCGATTTCTTCACGGATTTCCTGGTTTTTTTCTTCTATTTTATTTAATTCCTGCTCTTTGTTGTTGATGATTTTTAAATTTTCTTCATGAAGGGCTTGGTATTTATTTGCAAGGTCTTCTTTTCTTTTAATAAGTCCTTCATTTTTAGCATTGCTCTTATCGCATGCAGCAGAAAGTTTTTCAATCTGTAATAATAATTTCGCACTACTTAAATATCACTTCTCTTCAGATAGAACCTGGATATCAATTTTCTTCTTGGCAATACCTTTCGCGGCTTCTTGTATTAAAAATGAGTTTTTTATCTTGTCTGGGGGCTTTTTCCACTCAGGATTTTCTATTTTTTATATACCTTTGTCTATACAGTCAGAAGACAGTAATCTTGAGACCAGTTCTTTTTTACTCATATTTAATATATATTTTTTTTTCCAAGAAAACAAACCGCATTCAATACATTTTACAACAGATTGATTTTTTAATAAATTTCTCTAGAGACAATATTTATGAAGTATAAAATCTTATATAAACCAAATACAAAACCATTATTATATTTTCCATCACAGCACATCCAAAAAAAAAAACTCTTAACTACACATAACCCTTTCCATCAAACCAAAAGACACCCAAAATTCTCTTCAAAATACCAAAATCCCTATTATAATTTCCCATCTATACCCAAAAACATAAACCATATTCTAATAATTATCATTATCATAAAATCATGAACCCTGACTGCTCTTATCTTTGCATGTTCTGTAAAGTAGAAGGACGGATAATAATAGATCAAGACTCTACTCATAAAGTCTGTAGTCTGCATGTTCATCAAGAAATTCAAAAGTCTACAATTAAATGCGAACATTGCAAAAGTACAGCTATTTCTTTAAGCTACAACAAAAATTCAATTGACAAATTGCAATTATCTTCAAAACAAAATATGTTTTGTGATCAATTATGTTGCCTTTGTAATAATCTTGGAACAATATATATAAACCAAAGTCAATATCATCAAATCTGTTGCTTTATTATTCATAAAAGCATTTTTGTTACTAGTCCAATCTATTGTATACATTGCTTTAGTATCATCCATTTATCTGAAAGCTATATTCTACCACCTACTATAAAAAATAAAATTTTTCTTTTTGCATTCGAAATTAAACCTAAAAATGCTAATTTGTTAGGGGAAATATACTATAAAGAAAATCTAGAGATTAAAGGATCTGAGATTCGGAATCGTGTGAATTCTAGTTCTCAAAACTATGATAGTTTAAGTATTCAATATGATAAAAGTATTAATGCTTTTAATGGTGGAAGTATAAATGAAATTCAAGATTTTGATGATAATAGTAGTGATTTCAATATATGTTCTGATGAAGAAGCTAATGCTAATGAAGTTTACTCAGGAATTAAACCACAGATTTATAGCGAAAATGAAAGAAAAAATGAAAGAAAAAATGAAATAGAATATGAAAGAGAAAATGAAATAGAAAATAAAAGAGAAAATGAAAGAGAAAATGAAAGAATTTTAGATTTGCCAATTAAAAACATTTGCCATATTCATAAAGTAAGTTTTTCAGTTACTAAAATGTATCATATTTACAGTAAAAATGTATTACCTTACTGTAATCAAGAATCTATTTGTGAACTTTTATTTCAAAAGCCTTATGAATATATAGAAGAAAAAAGCATTAGATTCAAAGACAATATGATACTAGCAAGAGGTGAGATAGATATATGCAGCGATTGCTTTATAAATACTAAAAAAATGATAGAAGCTTCAAAAAAATTCTGTAAAAATTGCAGTGAAGCTCAAGACTCTAAAAGTTTAAAGTTTAATTGTGGGCATAAAGGTTGCAATTATTGTTATTTTGATGGAAACTGTTGCTTTAAATGCTGGGAAAAATCTAATATTCCAAAAGACCAAGCATGCTTTAAATGCTTGAAAACTAAATTCCCAGTGCAGATGTTCTGTGGGCATTATATATGTAAAAAATGTAGAGCACAAAAGAAACTAAAAAGATTTAATTATTGCTGCATTGAATGCTGTTTGAATAAGATGAAAGTTTGCTTAAAATGCAAAAAAATATGCCAATGGGAGTTAAATCCTGATAATAAATCTATACATAAAAAATGTTGTAATACAATTTATTGCTTATTGTGCTTTGATGAACAAATTAGCATTTTTAAGTTCATAGGCTGCTTATGTGCTTTAAGAACCATAAAAAATAACGTTTTTAATTCTTAAAAATATTTAGGTTTATATGGTTGATGCTTTTGAAGATGATGAGATAAAGATAGATTAAAAAAAATATAAAATTTTTGGGTTTAAAGGTTAAGAATTTTTATATGGATATTAGTTGAGGAATGTCTTAAAAGGATGAGAAAATCAGGATTTGTGCTAGGGTGTAATATTTTTGTTGAATGGTTTGGTTTATTAATGAAACTTACTTTAAATTTAATCATATCTTTATGTCTTTATTTCACAATATACTATTTTTTCAATTTATAAGTTGATTAGTATTAGTTAGGAATTATCGCTTGACTATTGTCCAGCCCTTGATTTATAAGTAATTTTCATACTTCCAAAGTATAAAACTATTTTAAGCACAATTTCAATCATTTATTAAAAAAGCATAATTTCCCAGTATTAAAATTTTAACTTAAATCCTATATCAAACTAAAAAAATCCTATTTCCAAAACCAAATTCTCTAATTCTTCTACCTAAACTCACACAATTTTTTATTCAAACTAAAAAAAATAGTATTCCCTAAACAAAAAAATCACCCTCTAACTTTAATGATAAAAATGATTATTTATCTAATGCAAAATACTTACTCAACATCTTCATTTCCAGTAAATCCCATACCTTGTTCCAAAGGTACCCAATCAATACATCTATTTTTATTCTGCTGATACACATAGCTTTCAATCCCAGTATGTTCAGTATTTTCCTTAAACTCCAAATACGTTAAAAAAAACACATAATTCCATTCATTATGCACCGCTTCTCTATGATACTTAAACGTTTTCCCAGTATTCCTCTCAATTTCTTCTTTTTCTTTACCACAAATCAAGCATTTATTATTAATATCCGCAAGATTACTTGCATCTATTTCACGAACAACAGCAAATGTCACAATAATAATACCTTGAATTATATTCATCATAATCCATAAAAGGATTATTGTAAAAAGATTATCAAAAAAAAACCTCTCAATATTGATTTCTCCTGGTATTGAAGGATAAACATAATCCAACCACATCCCTATACCCCCTGAGTTTTTAAACCCTTTATCAAAAACTGTAGCAAAACATAATAAAAGTGAATCACAATTTCCTACAAAATGCTCACTAAGTCTTACATAAGCCCAAACACTAAATAAATACACAATAACAAGAATAAAAACTAAAGTTAATACCAAAGATTTCCAAGGTATATAAATAGCTTTTACCACATTTTGTAAAGAAGGGAATCTATACATTGCATCAGCCAAATGAGCTGAAAAGAAAAAAGGATGTACAGTTAAACCAAGTATAGAAAAAGCGAAATACAAAAAATAAAACAGTACATCAATAGTAGAAAGTGTATATAGAAAAGTAAGTAAATATTTTTTAGCTTTGGATGTGAAATTGTTAGCATTTTGAGGATCTTGAACTTGTGCCGCTTGTTCTTTCCAAACTCTTTGTACAAGTATTGGAGCTATTTTTATAATAAAATAAAAGAAAATCACCCCAGACAATATACAGTGTATTGTCCCAACACCTTTTATATGCATTTTTGTTGATGCTATTTTATCAGTTTTATTGCTATGAGGTTCTACGTTTAAATAACTTGGTTCATCTAATCGATCTGTTCCATATGAAGAATATGAAAAAAGTATTATTAAATTCAACCAGATCGTAAGGGCAAATGCTAGATTTTTCAAATGTCTGACATTATTAGTCATAAATTTATACCCATAAGCAGTGCTTAGTTTTTCTTCATATTGCATATCTTCAATAACTTCTGGAACTTTAGCTATAAGGCTTTCAACTTTTTTTTTATCTGAAGTTCTGTCGATTTTTAATGTGAATTCTTCTTTAACTTCAAATGTTAAATGGTGGCAAACTGGAGGGAGCCAGAAATATGTTATGGAAGAAACTCCTTGGAAAACTATTTCGACATTGCCTGTGTTTTTTTCAAAAAAGTCTAATGCTCGACAAAATATATCAGAATCTTTATCTATAAGACTTGCACTTGTAAATATATTCTGGAATATCTGTGGTAGTTGATTAGTTTCAATTGTAGCCCTATTAACCCTTTCATGTATTTCCTTATGTTTTTTAACAAACTCAGGGACATCAGACATGAGCATTTTATTAATCTCCCCATCTTCAACACTAATAAAATACTTTAACAAGAAAAATGCAAAAAACCCAACTTCAATAAACAGCGAATTATGCATTTTTTTTTCTATTGAACTATATTGCGATTCATTCACATGCAAGAATATATTTTTATTATACGCTGACCTATAATTCAAAAACCTCTCATAAATAGCAGTGATATTCTTGCGAAAAATAAGCAAATTAAATGCTCTAGCCATACGTATAAGATTAAAATTGTCATTATGCCCTTCTAATAACCCAAGTAAAGTTATCAAGCATTTATATTTCAAATGAATAACCATATCACTTTCTAAATAAACATACTGCCCACGATGTTGAGCTTTTTCTCCTTTTCCTGATAAATAATGTGTTAATTCTTCAGTATTATGATCTAATCCTAATAAATCACTTGCTATATCCAAAAATTTACTTGTTATTATAGCTTTTTGATTCATTAAACATGGACCTTGAATAGCTTCTGTTAGCATTTCAAAACAATGTTTTATAATCTCAAAGCTTTGAAGTTTTTTTCTAACCATTAATTCTTGTAATAAACTTATAACAGCAGTGACAAGATCATAATTGTTTCTAGATTTACCTTGTATTTGTATATAATTCTGTAATGGTTCGTAATGATTTTCACATAATAATTGTAAGAGTTTTATTAAATTGTTGATGATTTTACTAGACTTTCTCATTAAGGCTATAGTTTTTGTATCGTTTTCATTGAGCATTGTTAGAAAAGATATGAATTCATTGATCATGTTGTAAATACGACAAAAGAAATTTTCAGAGATTGGGAATGTTGTGAAGAAATTAAAGAAATCTTGTTGAACTTTTTCATTACCACCATCAAGAAGCTTTATAGAAAAATGGATGAGGATACTGAAAATACTTTTTTCTAATGTTTTATCACACATAAGTTCAAGGATTATATTTACAATACGCAACTCACGTAGTTCTTCTTGTGCACGGCGTTTATACTCAGCTTGGTCTTTTTCAATTTTATCATGACAATCAAGAGAGTTTGCAAGAAATTTTATTAAAGTGTAAAGAACATCTGATGGGGGTTTATAAACATTAGCCAGGCTGATATATTCAACAAATGCTTCAATGATTTCTTTTCTTGATACTCCAGCTTCTAAAGCTTTCATAATATTGATTGCTTTTAAGAATTTTATTTGCTCTTTTTTTATATAAGCTTTACAGTTGCTCTGATTGAATTTGCTTACAAATTTGTTCCATTTTGCTTTTTCATTTGGTATATGCGACATTTCATTAAGAACAATATCTGTTATATGATATAATCGACAGAATTTCATATTAAATACTTCACCAAGGTTGTCTAAGTATATTTGAAGTTCACTGGTTATTTTTAATTGTTGTATAGTATCCCAATTCTCAAAAAGTGCTTTAAGGTAGTTTTCAATACAAGAAAAAGCGTAGTTTACTTTGTGATGCTCTTGGTTTAATGATTTTGTATAAAAACTATACATGATTTCAAGCCATTTTTCAATTGCTGCAATATCAGTCTCAGATTCTTTTGTGATTTCCTTGAGTTTTTCTGAATTTATTTCAATCAATCTAAAAAGTTCTGCTGTGTTCGCCAGGTCTTCAGTTATGTTTGATGATAAGTAGATTGTGATAAGAAAGTTTAATAAAGGGACTTCAAGAATTTTATACTCTGAACCTTTAGACAACAATTCAAGGACCATATCAAAAGATAAGATTTTTTGGCATTTAGCTTTTGTGAGCTGAAATCCTGTGCTATGTTTTCCACATTTAGTTAGAACATTTATCAGTCTAGCATGATATAAAAATGGCTGATCAACATAAGAATCACTATTAGGTTCTTCACTTTTTTTAAACTCAAACTTATCATTTTCATCCATATAACACACTTTATGATATACATTATTTTGGCACATAAGCATAAGTATTAATCTTTGAATATTCGGTATCCCAACCCCATCAACTTCAGTCACAACTTCAAAAAATTTCAAAAACATCTCTTGACGACCTTCATTTATAATCAATTCAATAAACTGTTGAAGAAAACTTTCACTAGCTAAAGTGCATAAAGAAGCATTGTCCCTAAAAATCTCACAAATCAAATCAATTTGGCCAACTTGAATACGTAAATTTATAGTAAGGATTGTAAGGTATGAGTATAAAGCTTTTTGATTTTTGCTGTTTTTGTATGTAAATGATAAAAGTGCTTTAAAACATAATGAAAACAGTATAAAAAGTTTCTTTCTAGCTTCGATTTCTTTAGGAGATTTAGGGTTATCATATATCTCTTCTAGTATATAAATCCCATCTTTGATTAAACTTATCACGTGGGTATGGAAATTCAGATGCTTAAGCATGATTTGTCTATCAAAATCAATTTCAGGGTTGATTCTAACCAACTCCCCAGATTTCAATCGACAATCAGCATGCATTAACGTTTCAAAGTTTGTAAGTAAAGCAGTAAGGGTATCAAGTTTTTCAAGTGTTTTATCATACATTTTATCATTTTGAGTCCAATATTTGCATATAATTTCTGACTGTTCTGCTAAATTCCTAAATGTTCCCATGCTGATTTTCGCCCAAAGGAATATTTCTGGATCTGATTCCATGGCCATTATTTTTACTTTTCGTAAAGATTTTATCATTTCTTTTCTCTCACTAAACAGTTGTAATATTATAGATATAACTTTTGTCCTTAATTCATAATTTGTAGTTCCAACAATTAATTTAAACAACTCTTCAACTATATTAGGACATATAACTGTTAACTGTTTGAAAACAGGTTTATGGAAATATTTAAAGTGTTTTTTCCTTTTTTTAGGATTTTGTTTTAATTTTAACGATATAAGTTCCGGGATAAGAATTGTTGGATCTTCAAGTTCCTTATTTTCATCTTGTTTATACCAGGCTAATGCATTGTTTAAAAGATAGTCTTGACGAAGTTTTAATGCGAAACTTACCGTATCACATAAGACGAGTTTGCATTTTATTTCCATAGTTTCAGTATTTGAGTCTGTTTCATCTCTAAGCATATTAAACTGCATAAATTTCTGTAACCCATGCATGTACTTAGCAAAAGGTTCTTCAGAAAAATCATTATAAGGCGCTTTCCCCATATTCTTCTTCCTATACAAAGCAGAATTCATTTTCACAGGCTCCATCATTGTCGTTTTAAGTGACTTAAACGCCATAGATTTCCTAACTTCTGTATAAAACAACAACCTAAACAATGCTTTCATAATCTTAAAAATATCAGTCTCATTAGTTTTAAACTCTTCACTGCCTGAACTAAAAACGCACCTATTCATCTCTTGAACACTTTTTTCTAACGAAATAACTTCAAATTTTATCAGCATATTTGACAATCTAAACAGTTCTAAAGTAAAAATATTAAATTCCGGTGACGCGATTTCTTCTAAATACCTTATCAAATCGCATTTTAAATTAAACAAATCCTGTTCATCTTCATTTATAAGAAAAGAAAACTCATCTTGTTTTTGATTCCTCCTACTAAACATAAGGTTTTCTCTACCTACAACTCTACGTGTTGTAAGTTTTTCTCCAACATTACGAACAAGGTCAAGTCCTGAATCTAAATTAAGTACTGAATGTTTACGACTGAAATTTATTCTTGTAGCTGAAGGGTCACCTTTTTCTAATGTTCTTATAAGTTCAGGTTTTTCAGTATAACTTCTTGGTTGGAAGTCGATATGCATATTCATGAGCATTTCTAAAAAATTAGCCCGAACTTCAAGGGTTAATTCTTCATTCCATATATTATCAAAGATGATTCTAAATGGAAACCAATTGTTTACTGATGCTTTACATATATAATTTCTTCCTTTACATAAAGATGAAAATAAACCAAGGAAAACTGTGAAGTATTCTATTTCTTTTTGGAATTTAACTACGTAACCATATGAAAAACATGAGAATAATGATACACTTTCTTCACCAATACCAGATGGATGCTGTAAAATAACAAACAGGTTTTTCCTTTCTGAGTCTAAAGAAGTTGGAAGTATGACTTTGTTATAGCTTTCTGGGTTGAAAAACAAAATCTCGTGAAGTTTTTCTTGGTTAATTGAAACCCCAAAATCCCCACAAGAACATATAGTTTTCAAGAATTCCACAAGATGAGATTTCCGTTCTTTAGCGAATTTCTATATATTTTTTACTTTTAATAACCATACATAATGATCAATTATCGATACTTTTGAACTTGAACTGCTTACTGATGTATTTCTTAACAGTTTAAATAGCAATGCTTCATTATTAGATAAAATCATACTCATAAACTTTGTTGCCCCTAAATCATATCCTGCATGTTTTTGAAAAACATCTAAAAATTTAAAAATATAAAGTTGATTTTCTAGATTTTCTTTACATGATATCGATAATAGTTCATATATTTGTTGAACAATAATAACAATTTCTTTAAGTAAAATATTATGAATATTTTTATTCAAGTCAACTTTTATACGTTGTGAGAACGATGAGACTCTTTCATGTGTATACGCATCAAGTTTCAGAACTTTATTAAGAGAAAACTCTTCGACAAATGCATTATCAAGAAAATCAGCAAGAATATCTATAATTCCAAGTTCTTTTATAGATTTTTGTCTAGCTTTGTCTATAACCCCATAACTTTTTCCTAAAGTCATACTGTTAGACTGTTTGCTTTGTAAAAATAAAGAGATTTGGGTTAAACAGCTTTGAGCAAGGACCATATTTTTTCTAAATTCTTTAATGTTTGTATAAGCATCACCATTAAGTTTTTTGTTGTATTGAGAAGTTATAGTTTTTAATGATGATAATATTGGCATACAGTTTAAAGTAAATTGACTTTCCCATGATGTGCTGAAGTCAGCACGGAAAATCTTGAAATATGAAGTTTCGCTGGAGTCGTGGGAAAAACCAATTCGGATGTTTGTGAACTGGTCACCACTTTCTAAGCCTTGTAGATTTACTCCTGTAGTTTTGTTCATAAGACTACAAAATTGGTCGCTGAAAATTTTTGCTTTTTTATTATTGCTATAGATCTGCTGAAATACCCATATGTTGTTATCATGGTCTTTATTAGCTAAAGTTCCAACATATTTCCCTTCATTATTTTTTTCTAAAGCTAAATACATCCCTGTAGCTAAATGTTTCAATCTATAATTTTGTTCGGTATACACAAAACCCCCTATAGTATTAACTTCTCTTTCAATCCTCCACAAGCCATTGGAATTAGTCAAATTGTTGTTAAAATACACTAAAACATGAGCTTCTTTACACATCGCTACCAACACCGCCTGGCCTTCAGAATGTGAAATCCATATAAAATCCCCGCACTGAAGTAAATTAGAGTTTTTCAAATTCACAGAATAATACATATTCAGTTGCCACTTACATTTTTTATCCATACACGCAGCAACTTCTCTAGTCAAAACCTCAGCATTAGTTGGATTTATAGTATTATCACTGACAGTTACATAAGAGTTTTTCGATAAACTCGGAAGATATACTTCAAGGACAATAATATCACTTTTTCTAATAAGCCCATGACTTTCTTTTTGGAAGTTGTAACTAGGTTGCAATTTTATATAAGAGTAATCATTAGGGAAATCTGTCAATGTGATTTTCAAACAGTCTCTGTCAAAAATACTGATTTCATTAGGAAAAACTGTTAAAAATCTATGTGATAATACATGTTGTAAGTAAACAATAGTACCGAAATGTAATGGTTTACCTTTGAGTTTCTCATAATTATCAAGACTATTTTGAAATTCTGCTCTAAGCTTTTCTTCTAATTCGATATACTTTTTTTGATACTCAAGAAGCTCAGAGGATTCTAATGTAGATAATAAGTCGCATTGGATACTATGAATGCTAAAAGGCAATATACGGAAAAGACATTGTGAGAAATCAGAAATCTCGGAATATGGGCTTATGTATATTGAACTGTCTATAAAACCTGATGAATGAGCATAATCGTTTTCGTTAAAAGATAAAGCTACGGTGCAACCATAGTGTAGGTAGTCGCTTTGGGTGTTGGCTTCCTTAGACATTTTAATTAACTATTAGTAAAAAGATTTTGCAAAATGGAAAATATTTTATTGTAATTAGGATGTGGGTATGATTTTGAAATGTGGATTTTTTCTTTGTAGGATGAAATTGCTAACAGAGATTTGATGATTTGAATTTTTTTACGGTTTCTGTGTGAGTTTTTGCATTTTTTTTATGGTGTTTTGGATGATGAGTTTTAGGGTAGCAATATGTATATGATTTCAAGTATTCTCAAGTAATCCTTTGATTTCTGTTTTTTGCATTAGGTTAATCTTAAAGCAAGTAACCAAATCTCTAAATGTTTTTTCACAGTATATACCCTTATCCAGTTTCTAGCATCTTGACTCCCTAAAGAAAATCTGATTATCATTCAGAACATATAAATCATAATCTTCCACAACAAAAGCCTAATAATCCTATTAAAAACCCCCAAACCCACTTTAAAAACAGCCAACACAATTTTCTTCAAACCAAAAAATTAACATCACCATTAACTTACATTCCATTCTCTAACAATCACAAAATATAAATATTTACTAATGGAAGATACAGAAACTCTAAGTGGAAGTTGTTCAATCGAAAAAACAGGATACAAGCTATTAGATCTTGCATCTATAAACTCATTAAAATCTTCCCTAGCTTCATTTTTCGGATCATCACTCCCAAAACCAAAACTTTTTAAAACCAATAGTGTTACGATAACAAAAAACTCAAATGATGCTTTTACTATTGATGATTATAATAAAGTTAATTCAAGATATAGTGAAGAATATTCTACTGAACTAAATGAAGAAGAAATGGATGAGTTTTGTGAAAGAAAAAGTGTTGCGAACTTTCAGAAAAACTATCTAGAAATGGGGCAATGGCCAGAAGTTCCTGCACATAAATTCCAAGCTTTTAAAGCTAAATATAAGAACATGAAGCAAAAGCTACAAAATTGTAAAATTGAAAAAGAAAAAGCTGAGACGATTGCTAAAAAATATGAAGCAGGAGAAATTTCTTGTAAAAATTGTGACAGTTTAAAGGAAAAAAACTCGAAAACTAAAGCTGCTTTAGAGCAGGCTATGCAATTGAGTAATATGTTGTTGAAAGAACTTAAAAGAATGGATGTGGATGATGATAGCTTATCTGTTTGATAGGAATGGAAAATTATAGTTAAGAATATGATGATTTTTTAAATGGGAGAGTTGATTTTTATGATGATGGGGTAATGGATTAGACAATTTTCAAGATTAGTGGATTTTAGAGGATTGGAGAAATAGAGGAATTATGATATATGTTGGAGTTTTTTTTGGAAGTTTTTGATGGGAAAGGGTTAATTGGCTATTTTATTTAAGAAGTTTAGATAAGATAAGAAGAGATGTTTAGTTGAATGATGAATTAGTTTTCTATATAAGGGATTAGATTAAAAGTAACGTTCCCAATTAAACTTAACTAAAGGCTTTAAGTCATCGCTTCCTACACTTTCCTATGTAAAAGTTACATTTACGTATCTCTGGAGTGATATGGTTTCACTGGTTTTTGAGTTTTTCCTTACAAATTTTGGAATGTTAGGTTTAAATGGTGCAATATCTTCTTCAGAATTAATTCTCGACATATCCACAGAACTCATCCATTTCGAGTACTTAATCTCTTTAATCTTCGCCCTTTCCCTTGGATCCTTAATCAATAAAATGCTAATAAAATCATTAGCTTTAATCAGTTTAGAATCAGGAGGAAACTGCAGAGGATTTTTAATAATTTTATCAGTAACTTCAAGAGGAGTATCACTTTTCTTAACCCCAAAAGGCAAATACCCATAAAGTAGTTCAAAAATAAGAATTCCTAAATTCCAATAATCTAAACTTTTAGTATACCCTTTACCTAATAGCATTTCAGGAGCACTATAAAATATATTTCCAATAATCGTATTAGTCCGAGCTTTAACAATTTTTGCACTCCAAAAACTACTCAACATAATATACCCATTGTTTTTTACAAGGATATTCTCAGGACACAAATCTCTATACACAATATCTTTACTATGAAAATAATCTAATACTTGTACAAGACATGCTGCAATAAATTGGGCAATATCTTCATTAACACATCCTTTAAATACACTTATAAAACTTTGGTAAGGAATATAATCATATGTGATATAAACAAATCGTTTATCTACAAAACTTTTGACAAATTTCAGTAATAAATGATGCTCAGAACACATCGCTATAGTTTTTTCTTGGACAATAAAATTGCATTTTTCTATAGTGTCGATGAGTTTTTTATCAATAACTGTAACTTGTAATGTTGGTTCTGTTCCGCTTAAAGTTGCTAAATAAACACTTTTATAGCCTTCATAAGATACTTTATGGATAAGTAAAAGTTGGTTTAAATTAAACACAACAAACAAACTTTTTCTAGTTCCTAATCGTGGCATCATTTGCTGACTCATAAGTATTCTATATTCATTAGCTGGAATCATAACACATTCTGTATTTATCTGAGCACGAGCAGTTCTAGGTCTTAATTCTTCTTCTAAGCAACTTTCTCCAAACACATCATATTTCCCTAATACCCTAAGTAACTTTCCATCAAAAAAAATTTCAACAGCACCTCGTCTTATAACATAAAAACAGTCAGCATCATCATTATGTCTATATATGATTTCTTTAGCATCAAACTCTATAATTGAAGCTTTAGCGGCGAGGTAGTGAATTTTCGACTGATCGAAAATCGAAGTTATGCTGATTTTTTTTAAAAACCTCGTGATTTTTAATTGGAATTTCAAAGACTTGAATTCAGATTTTGTAATCATTTCTATAACCCTACGCTTACAAACACCTATAGTAACTTCAGTTTCAGCGATAAGGTTTTCATTTAAAACCGCTTTTTGGTTAGCGTTTCCTAGTCCAAAAACCTGATTCGCCCCAAAAGTTGTGGTTGAAGTCCTGGTTTTTCCTGTACACAAAACATAAATCCTCGAATTTTTCCCTTTACTTGGTATCACAACATCCCCTTTAGCAAAATTCCTCCATTCCATCTCATTAACAATCGCTATAATCTGCCCTTTCTGCAACATACCCAATAGTTTATCTGAATTTAAGCTATAATTAGCCTGTGACCTATAAATAATTTCCTTATAATTTTCACCAATTATCGATACAATACTATCTTTATCTATAGACAAACATTGTACCCTACCAACAGCAAAAATAGAGCAATTCCTTATTTGATTATTTCCCATAACTACACTTTCACCAAACATATCTCCTTTAAATAATCTAGATTGTTCTACACCTTGAATTTTAGCAATTGCCGCACCTTCTTTTATAATAAACAATAAAGTCCCTTCATCGCCTTCACATATTATCCTAGTGTTATCTACATATTCATGTTGTATTGCTGATTTCGTTAGAAGATCTTTATCTTTTTCTGATAATCCTGCAAATAATTGTAAATTTGATATGAACTCACGGTTTATTGGGTAGTTTTTTGAATATATTATTTCTAAGGCTGCTTTGAATTGAAGACGACCAATACCCCAGAGAGTTGTTGTTTCTGCTGTTTTTAATGTCGCTCTTCGAGCTTGGTTCGTTAGTAAAGCCATTTCCCCAAATGTATCACCTCGTCCAAGGATAGCTTTTTTAACTGAGTTTCTGTAAACTTCGATTTTACCTGATTCGATTATGTAAAACTTCTTCCCTGCACTTCCCTGCTCGAAAATAATCGAGTCTTTTTCTACTGTATAATGTTTTAGGGAATAGTATACTATCTCCATTTCTGATTCTCCTAAACTGCAAAACAAATATTGCTTCTTTAAAGCAGCTGATATAAGTGTTTTGTCTTCATTGTTTAAAACCTTTTTGAGTGTTTTGGAATTCATGATTTCAGGTATTGATTCATCAGGATCAGTTGGTAAGGTTAGCCTACTCCTTTCTTTATCAGTGTCGTTTGATGATTTAGATACGCATTTACCCATTAAATTTTAATAATTTAAATTCACTTAAAAAAATATTTGAATTATTGTAAAGGATGAATAAATCGTTAGTAAATAGGGATTTAGCTATGCAAATAAAAACTTTGATTAAGTTTATTTAATAAGTTTTTTCATAGGTTTTTAGTTGATGAAAAATATAAATCGGGTATGAATAATGCTGATTTTTTTTTTTTAGGTTGTTTTAGTGAAATCTTCATGTGTTATTTTGTGAATGAATTTTTTGATGTTTTGCTATTGAGGTTTTTATGTTTGGTTTAAGAATTTTGTAAATGAAAATGATAAAAGTTTTTGTTGTTTTATGCTGTAGGAAAATAATATAAGAGATTTAGATAATAGTTGATTTTTGTAATAAATAAACTGCTTAAGATCAAACTATAATAGATATATTAAAAAAATTATACTTTGAGATATAAAAACAATATAATATATCTGCAAAAACTACAGATAGTTTTATCCATCCTAAACACAAACATTTCTTATTTTAATAATAATTGAAATACAAGCATTTGAGTTTATGCTGACAATATAAAAACTTTTTAGAAAAAATCAAATTGTTTTTTCATCTTCATAGAATTATAAAATCACCTATCTAAAATCTAATCTTAAGCATATAATTATCAAATATTAAACTATAATTTTATAGACAAATTATTTCACATATATAAATATGTCTATATCTTGCTTTAGAAGTGCTTTAAATCTCGGCTCAATACATTTTACCGATAAAAAAAAAATAGATCAAGACTCTATAATCAAAGTCTTTTTGTATTTCAATAAATCAAACATTGATTGCATCGATTTTGAAATCAAACAACTTTTTCAAATTCCGAAATTTATCATAGAGTTTATTCTTTAAAGATAAATATTCAATAGGTTTCACTCTTATTTCACATACAGTATTCAAATTCAATATTCAAAACTCATCAATAAAACCAGGAAAAACTGACTTTAAAAGATTATTTGAAGGGTTAGCTTTAATTTTCAATCAGTTTGAATACTTATTCAATTTAATCAATAAAGAAAACGACATTTATCATGAAAGTCCTTATAATTAGATCTGCAAAATTGCATCTAATAAAAAATCTTCTATATCTGCTTGTTTAGGGGTAAATAAAGAGTATAGTTTTTTGAGATATCAGGATTTAGATAATGTTTCTGAAAATTGTGAAATTTTGAAGATTGAAAATAGTATATTTATATTTAATGGGATAACTCAAGAAATTATAATTTTAGACCCTTTAAATAATAATATGAATAATTTTAATGAAATAAAGTTTGTAGTTGATAAAGGACAGCCTTTTATAAGTTCTTAGAAAATAAATACAAAAAAGTTGAGATGTAAATTTCTGAAAACCATTCTATATCTCAAAATACTGAGATTCAAAGTCCTGAGGTGCATATTTTTGACGAGTACAGTCAAAATTTACATTATAAAGAATCTAAAATTTTAAAAATAAATCTGATATAAAAAATAATCCTTTCCTTTATCTTATATTTAAAGTTTCCTTTACTATAACAACCTATTAAATTTATATAAAAATCTCTAAATCTAATAATAAAAGCACAAACTGTATAAATTCATATAAACAACACAAGAAATACTGATTTTAACTTTATTAATCAAAGCAGGCTACTTGGTCTAGTGGTATGATTCTCCGTTCGGGTCGGAGAGGTCTCGGGTTCAATTCCCGAAGTGGCCCTTTATTATTTTATAGTATCATTCCATGTGAATTCATATCACTACTCCCTAAGCTTAATTCTTCAGGGAGTTCTTTTACCCATTGTAACAGTCCATCAATTTGATTTTCTTCAATCTCATCAAGTATTTCTTCATGCTTTTTATTATACAATGATGGAAGGATTACATTTTTTTCAAGTTTTTCCTCATGAATTTTAATCTGAGGATGGTTTATAGAAGGCAATTTAAGCTCTTTTTTATCTTCTAAACTATAAACTGTGCGCATTTTTTTGATCCTTTGGGCTTGAAATGATTTCCCTTGCTTTTGACGTATAGATTTTGGTATTGGTGGTTTATTCAATATAATATTTGTAGCTACCGATTTGGTTAGTATATTCTCAACATGTTTCCATTGTTTATAGTAGGTATCCACATTGAATCTTGGATATTGTCTTTGAAGGTTTTCAGAAAAAAAACTTCGATTTGTTGTTGTGCTGTCTGTTGTAATAATTCTATCATTGTGAGTTTTAAGAGATTTTTCAGTTAGTTTGGTTTGTTGATTTAAATTCCCTTCATAGAGATCGTTTTTTATTTTTATGACGTGGGCTAGTTTGTACTCTTGCCAAGGCCCTATGTACATTTTAAGATGTTATATTAATAACCCAAAATAAATCGTGTATATTTTCATCAGCATCTAAACTTTTTAGTAAAAAAACTCATACTATATCATAATCATAAAAGCATGGCAGGTCAAATTTTCACACTAAACTTCGGCTTTGCAGGGAATTTCTCCTCAGCCTATTTCTGGCAAATCCAAGATATGTACACGCACCCAGCAGAATTCCATCAAGCTTTTTTCATCCAATCATCCAAAGGTTACTTTCCCAGAATGTTAGGAATTGATTTCAAAGAAAGCTTATCATTTCCATCAATAACTAATACAGAAGATCAAATCCTATGGGGTGGGAAAATCCAAAAAATCGACCAAGAGCAAGGAACTGAAGAAAAATGGACTGATCTTTTGACTGGGATGGTCTCAAATAAAAATCTTGTTCCTGTATATAGAGATGAATCACCAATTGAAGAAATCGAAGAGAAAACCCGCTGGTTTGCCGAAAACTCAGACAGACTAAGTGGTATCCATATAATTCAAGATAATGATTTTTCTGATATTGCAGCAGAATCATTGTCAGTGATAAGTGATTTTTATTATAAAGTCCCAATGATGATGTTTGCTATGGGTTTTAAATATAGTTTATCAGAAGAAATGAGTATTTTCAAATGTGCGGACTTTTCAAGTTTATTGTATATACCTTGTACTGAAGCTAATGAGAAAAAAGATTATAGTTCGATTGGTGTTGGGTTGGATGGGATAAGTTATTTTTATAGGAATATAAATGATATCGGTATGGAATTAAAACCTTTTTTACAGTTTCCTAGAGGGAATACTTGTTGTTTTTCACTTAATCTTAGAGGATTTGGTCCGAGTGGGATAACACTTTATGATAAAAGCTATACTAGAGGGATTAAGAATGTAGAGAAAACTCCGATTCCTCAAGGATTTCCTATTGAGGATATGGAAAGCACGGTGAGTGGACTTGAGATTAATACGGGAATTAGTGGATTTTATGGGAATTTTAATGCTGTTAGAAGATTTGATACTAATGTGGATGAGTTTAGAGAGATGAGGAATTATACACAGTCAATTGCTGCAAGTTTTGAAGATTTTGAGTTTTTTGATTAGTGAGAGGTAATTAAAAGATTTTGATGATTTTGGTTGTGATTATATTATATTTTTTTTGAGTGTTGGTTTATATGATAGTAAGGAATGATGTTTATAGTGATGCTTTTTTAAAGTTAGTGCCTTAAAATATCAACCTATCTCCTAATATATGCTTTCTGTAAGGAATTTCATAGGAATCATATCTAAATTTCCCATGTATTAGCTATTTATAATATTTTTTTATATAGTCTAGAAGGCATATATCATTCCAGTAAATTCTCATAAATTTCCTATAAATATTGTAAAGAGGAGTCCCAAGAAAAGAATATAAAGAAAAAAGTGATAATATGATTATTTATGTATGTCGAAGTTATTTGAAATGTACAAGTAATTGAATGGTAAAATTGAATTATTAATACAATAAACTCCTGAGTTAAAAGGAAAATATTTGCATTATTTTAAATCAGGTTATTTCTTTGAGTAAATGCAAACTCTATCACATAAATTCGAACCCTAAACCAAAACTTTAATAGTTATAGCACCAAACATCATATTTTACATTGAACTATTAATAGTATATAATATATAAAAAACTTTCAAGATAATATTACATCATAATTTCTGTTTAAACTTTAAGCTAAGTATTTTATAATTTTTTTGAGTAAAAATTTATATAAAATATGACTTTTTTCATTCCCTTCAATCTGCGCTTATAATTTGCATATATACCTGTAAGCAATCAAATTATTTTCATTTCCAAACCCAATTATAAAATCCTATATCATAAAAAAAAAAACTATCACAAATATCTTCTAAGCCTTAACCCAGAAAAATCCCAATCTAATTTTAGTTTTCATCATTTTGGATTTGAAGACAAATTAATTTCATATTAACCTTAGAAATATGAATAATTATGGGCAGGCTTCACCATCAGAAACTCCATACTATCCAATTTTAGGAGATACTTCAGCTAATCAATTTCCACCAAGTCCTCCATACTATCCAATTTTAGGAGATACTTCAGCTTATCAATTTCCACCAGGTCTTCCATCTGCAAAAGCACCTGGCATAATTCTACAATATTCTAAACCAATTCCAATTGAAGGAAATATTCCTCTTCTACCAAGCGATAAAAAAAAAGGAGGCGAAGCTCGTAGAAAAAGAATTATTTTTGCGTCTTTTATAACTTTCCTTTTTATCATAGAAATCTTATGTGTCTGCCTTTTGATTTTCAAGTTTAGATTTTTCCGGCTCATCGAATCGAACTTTACAGTTAAAAATTCATATAGAATGATTACTTTTATTTTTATGATCGGAGCAGGAGTTTTATCAATTATATCATTATTATTACTTTGGGTCAAAGCTCGAAAAAATAAAAAGATTTCTAAATGGGCTGTCCATGGAATTAACCTATTTGCATTTTTACTATATTTGTTTGGGAACATTATTTACTATAAAAAAATATGTTCATATAAAGCGTATGATTACTATAATACATTTAGATCTGAAGACTCCAAGAATCCTTTAGGATGCATAATTTGGAATTTCCTATGCGTATATGTGTTTATTTATAAGCTTGGCATATTATGCATAATTAGTTAAATAGTTTAGGATAACTAATTTTTATAGACTACTGAAATTATAAGATTTTTATTTAACTGAAGCTAGTATTATTATCATTTCAGTAAATTCTTAATAAATTTTCTATAAGTATTATGTAAAGGAGTTCCAAAGATATACAAGTAATTGAAAGGTAAATTTGAATCATTAATACAATAAACTCCTGAGTTAAAAGGAAAATATTCTAAAATTTTTCCATTATTTAATATCAAATAATTTCTTTGAGTAAATGCAATCTTCATTACATAAATTCGAACCCTAAATCAAAACTTTAACAGTTGTAGTACCAAAAATCATAATTCACATTGAACAAATGATAGTATAATACATAGAAAACTTTCAAGATGATATTACATCATAATTTCTGTTTAATTTTAAGCTAAGTATTTTATAATTTTTTGAGTAAAAGCTCATACAAAATATGATTTTTTTCTTATTTCCTTTCAAGCTTTGCTTATAATTTATATATACACACCTGTAAAAAGGTTTAAATGTTTAAAGTGGGTGATAATTAAGGTGTCATGGTTTAAACCTTGTCCGATCGAGGTTTGTTTGTCCCACGATCTCTTTCTTTAGGCAAATTCGTATATTAAACCTTGTCCGATCGAGATTTGCTTGTCCTACGATCTCTTTCTTTAGGC
>MPUH01000926.1:0-29202 GCA_001970955.1 Stentor coeruleus | reverse complement strand
TCTATGATGAGAGTATTGATTTCTTCGATAAAAGCGAAGCTTGAGGTACTTATGCATAACTGCGAATTGATTATTTTATTACAAATAAATTTAAATATTTTATTATGTTTAAGTGTAGAAATTTGTTGTTTTTTAGGTCGTTAAATTTTTGTTAAAGCATAGATAATTTAACCTTTTATTTCGATATTTGGATTTTTTTGCTTTTTATATGTTTTTTTTACGATGTACATATATGGTTTCATTGTGAATTAGCCTATTAACTGGGATTTATTGGGACATATGCTTTCTAGGCTGTATAAATCCATTTATGTTGTTTTGTTAAAAATTTAGTAGGCTGAAATGATTTTTGTTATTTGAAGTAGAATTTACTTCCAAGATTTTGGTGGACATGGAATTATATACAGAAAATTCTTGATGCTATTTTTAAATATGCCATTCTTTAATATACAAATTATAAAATTTTAGGAAAAGTTGTTGATAGGTTCACTTACATAAATTAAAGTCAATTGTGTGAAAATTAGCTTATAAGAATAACTATAAAATAGCAAATTATGAGATTGGATTATAAATAGTTTATTCTGTGGAACAAATAATATATAGTTCATTATTAATCAGGAATCTGAATAAGCATAGGTGATAGTCTCTCACCTTGTGCACCTGAAGCCAAAGCAATATCAGTGCAAAGATCAATAGGACTAACCTGAGATGATCCGATTCCAAACTTGTCAAAAGATTTTCTAGGTATATAAACATGTAGTTGATTAAAATTTCTTTTATGTTCCCCTTTATTATCTTGTTCATTTATATCTTTTCTTCTTAAACAATGAATTTCTTCTTTAAGTTTCTTAATTTCTTCATTTTTTTTATCCATTTCTTCAAAGAGGTGTTTCTTTTCTTTTTTTAGCTCAAAAATGCAGCTCCTCCTTTTTTTCACTTGCTCTTGATAATCTAAGCATTCAAGGGCAATATTTTTGAACCTCTTCTCTAATCTTTTAAGGTCCTCTAAAGAGTTTTCCAGTTTTTCTTCTAAAATATTTGATGAATGCTTGAGATTTAGAAAACATTCCTGGAAAATTGTTTTAATTTTAGATAATATTGTAGTAAGTTCTGGGCTTATAAGTATCAAATCTTCTAATACTGAAAAAATTACAGATATTTTTCCATTTGAGTCAAGTTCTGGTTTAAAAAGAAACCTTGATTCAATCTTTGAGATTTGGTTTGAGTAGATGCTGTAAGTAAATCTTGGCGCTGTTGGTGATAAAGATAAATTCAGACAATCGATTATTGGGGATTTTAACTTTTTCACAGAAACTGATTGATTTATTGAGGTTGAGACTTTTAGAGCTTTTGTCTTCTGATTCCCAAGAATAATTTCCCTAGGGTGTTTAGCTTTATTGAAAAATGATTTGCTTCTTAGATGTTGAATGGACATTGAGATATATTAAACCCGAAATTGCTTTTAAAAAATGCACTTTTACTATGGGTGCTAGATAAATTAATAGTACTTTGATATCTTTTATTAGACAATACAATTAATGATTATAAATATTTTATATCTAAATATAAGTTTAAATGAATAACAATCAGAATTCATTGGATGCA
This sequence comes from Stentor coeruleus, assembly GCA_001970955.1. Lineage (NCBI taxonomy): Eukaryota > Ciliophora > Heterotrichea > Heterotrichida > Stentoridae > Stentor > Stentor coeruleus. Next base: position 27,600 of record MPUH01000926.1, on the reverse strand, counting down.
ATCAAAATAAACTAAAATTAATTGTTTCTTTTCTTCAACGAAATTTAAGCTTATTCACACTTTTCAGTAATCAAGTCTAATAATTAAGCTTATTTTTTTTAAATGCATATAATTTAGGTAGAATTGAAAAATCTTAAAAAATTATAAAGTCCTTCAACTCCTCACTAAAATTAAGCTTAGTGTATTGAGTACTACTTTCAAATCATCTAAAAAATGGTCAAAGGGATCAGCTTTGAAAGTATGGGCCTTGAGCCTTATCTCTACAAAGGGATCAAGAGCAAGGGTTACAACCTTCCAACGCCGATCCAAAGGAAATCAATCCCAGCAATTTTATCAGGTAGTGATATCATTGCAGTGGCCAAAACTGGCTCAGGGAAAACTGGAGCATTTCTAATTCCAATTATCCAGCGTCTTAAAGAGCATTCAAGTATAGTAGGAGCTCGTGCTGTAGTCATATCCCCAACTCGTGAATTGGCTACACAAACAGTTCGCTTTGCTTCAGAGTTATCGAAATTCTCGAACTTAAAAATCGCTTTATTAGTGGGTGGAGATGGGCTTAAGCATGAATTCACAAAACTCGCTGAAAACCCTGATATTATTATAGCGACACCAGGAAGACTAATGCATTTTATAGTAGAACTGAAGTACTCGCTAAGCAAAGCTGAAATTGCTGTACTTGATGAATCTGATAGACTAGTAGAAATGGGTCTTATGGATCAAGTGAAAATTATTTTAGGATCAATGGATAACCCTTCAAGGCAAACCTTGTGTTTTTCAGCCACATTGCCTGACTCACTATCAGAGTTTTCGAAAACAGGTCTTTCGCAACCTTTACTTATCAAATTAGATCAGGAGTATCGGATACCAGAAGAGCTCAAAATGGATTTTTACATGGTTCGAGGTGAAGATAAAGATTCAGCTTTAGTGCACTTAGTTAGAAGAATCCCAGATAATGAACAAAGCATAATATTTGTCTCAACAAGGCATCATGTTGAGTATATCGAAGTTTTATTCAATCTTTTAAAAATCAGCTGTGTTGGGCTGTTTGGTGCAATGGACGAAGAAGCAAGGAAAATGGCACTTGATGCTTTTATAAAGAAAAAAAGGAAATTCTTAATAACCTCTGATGTTACAGCAAGAGGAATTGATATTCCTAGCCTTGATAATGTTATCCACTATGACTTTCCAGCAACACCTAAATTATTCATACATAGATCAGGTAGAGCAGCAAGGGCAGGAAGATCAGGAAGATGCTTTGTTATTGCTACTAACCCCGACATCCCTTATCTAATTGACACATTTTTGCAAATCGGTGGCAGAGATGAGAAAAGTTTAGGAAGTATTCCAGAAGACTTACTAACTGATATAAAGGAAGATATAAAAGGAGTTTTAGCTCAAGTTGATTGTAGTGAATTAGAAAAAAGACAGCAAAGTGTGAAAAACGCTATAAAAAAGTATCATAAGATGAGAGAAAGTGCCTCTTTTGAAAGTGTGAAAAGGGCAAAAGAGTTTAGTTATGGGCTACATCCTGATTATGAGAGCAAAGATAAAATTGTTGAAGATTTTACCAAGAAAATCAAAGATTTTCGCCCTATCTACAACATTTTAGAACTTAATGCTAAGTATCAAGGAAAAGATGATGTGGCGGAGCAAATGAAATCTAAGCGGCTTCAGCTTAAAAAAGAGAAAAAAACTGAAATTCCTCAATCAGAAAATGAGGAGGAGATTGCAGAAATGGAAGAAATGACTAAAAACATAAATATGTCAAGCCAATCAGCAGGCAAACTTAAACGTGGACAGATGCAGAGTTTCCGTGCTGATGACTTTTTAGGTTATGAAGGTAAAAAAGTGTTTGAAAAAGGTAAAGAATTTTCACAACTAGCTCTAGAAATGCCTTTAGACGATGAATTAGCTCTAAGAAAACGTGATAAAATGGTCTGGGATAATAAGAAAAAAAAATATGTTCAGGAGCAGAAATCCAAACCAAAATTCGAAACTAATCAGAAATCGNAAACCAAAATTCGAAACTAATCAGAAATCGCAAAAACTATACAAAGAGTGGAAAAAGGAGACGAAAAAACGCATACAAAAAATTGGAGAAACTGAAGACCCTGAAATAGTTAAAAAAGTAGAGAGAAAAGGTCGTGAAAACAAATTCAGGCAGGACCCAAGAGAATTTAAAGAAAAAATCAAAAAGATGAAATATCAGAAGAAACTCAAACACAAAAAGACTAAGAAAATGGATCTGGCCAGAAAACTAGAGCATAAAATAGAAAAAAGAAGTGTACATGGAAAATCAAAAATGATAATCCGTAAATAATTTTTATCTATTTAGTCTTGGCTGTATGAACCCATATTTTTGTCTTAGTAATTCATGATATATATTCAGTTTTATTTTACTTGCTTTAGATTTTTTTTTTTTTCAATTTAAGGCTGTCATAAAATAGGCTTTTGGCGTTGATAGACTCTTTAAGCAAACTTTTATATGTTAAGTCTACGTTATTAGCATGATTTTTTGGGGAAGATCTTATTAAATATTTTCCAGTTTTGCAAGGCGACTAAATATTTGATCTGATTTTTTAGCAGAAAAACTAGGAGGTATTATTGAGATAGGGAAAATTTTTGCTGGATCTTTGCAAAGTAGCTTTTACCACATATATGGTTTTATTGTGAGTTAGCCTATTATTGGGATTTGTTGGGACATGCGCTTTCTAGGTTATATAAATTCATTTATGTTATTTTGTTAGAAAAATTAGTAGATTGAAATGATTTTTGTTATTTGAAGTAGTATATATCACTTAATTATAGTTTTTAGGAATTCTTATAATGTTTACTATGAGCATTGTGTCAAGAATATCGATATAAGTATGACTAACAAATACCATCAAGGTTTTTTACAAGATATGTGCAGTTACCTTTTCTTGATAATGCAATTTTGTTTATCACAGGATGGTTATTAACTATTTATTAAATACCTCAGGAATCAATTTGGAATAAATCTTCATTTTATATTGTAATTGTTATCTTTATTCTCAAGTTGATTCTCTAATCCCTAATCATTTCCCTAGAGTTTTATTTTACATCTATCTCTCTATAAAAGCATATTTTTTTATTTATCTAATTTAAAAACTATTATAATTATGTATCTTGATGTCAAACAAAGTTTGAAAATTTCTATTTCTTCTGAAATCCTCAAACTACGCCAAAAACTTCGTGGCCCTTTTCTTGAAACAAAGAAAAAAGTCAAAGTTTCTGACGAGTTCTCGTCTCTGTTGAAGAAATTCGAAAAATCTTTTACAACACCTATAGCAAGGAATATTCTCCCAAGTGAGCAATCTACTGTAAAGATCGACAAAACAATAAATCAGAAGTTTTGTCAAGTAAAAATAACAAATTTGTTCCCAAGCAAGAAAACTAAGGCAGTTAAAGGACGGATTTCAATATAAACCCCGCTATCTTATATTATAATATATTTTTGGCTTATGCTTTAGAGTTAAGTTTAACATAATTTTTTATTAGCCACTGTATTATGATATGATGATTATTTGAATTTTTATATAATCAAATCCAAATCGAAATCAAAAAATCCTTTCCCCATCCACTTCATCAAAACCTACACTTCCACATCTCATCACAATCCTATTAAAAAGCTAATTTTACTAAATCATTAAGTCGGATTCCCAGTAAGCCTACTAACATCCCTATTCTTCTTAACATTCTCAGCAGCAGCATTCATAGCCAAAATCAAATCCCTATAATTAGGATTCTGCAAAATATCATAAGTCTCAAGTCCATGTTGCCCAATATATTCTAATTCCTGATTAATATCCCCAATAGCATTTTTTTCCTCACTAATATCCGTAACTTTCCTTTTCATAACACAAGTGAATATTTTTGCATATGAAAACACCCAAAATGAAGTACTTAAAGCAACTCCAGCTAATATAATATTCACAAACCCTGTAATTTGTGATATTCTATCCCCAATACTATTTATAGTATAATTCCCAACATTATCAAAACTTACAGGGAAAATATCAGTAGCTCCATACATATAAAGAGAAAATGCACAATGGAATATTATAGCAAAAGGTAAATAATGGAGAACTCTTTCATGCATTAAATGGTTATACATTGGTGGTTTACTATAATGGTGTAGAATAAGAAATTTATCTACCCAATATAAAACAAACATAGTCAAAAAGCATATTATGTTTAGTATAGGCATACCTCCTGAATATAAAAAACATGTAAAAACTACGTTTAGGACAAAGGAATTTCTTGTGGCTAAATCAAAATCCGCACCTGAAAATTTCTCATTTGCTTCTCTTTGGGCTTTATACCTTCCAGTACAACAATGACGTTTACATAAACCTAAAGGATAAAAAGTTAATAACAATATACAATGAGGACTGAAAATTGTTATTAACATAGTTGAGACTATTGTTGAACCAACTTGTACATACCATTGTCTTGAAAAATCTTCGAAATCTGAATTGAAAATAAATTTTGGTAACCAGTCATAGGTCCTTAATTCAGAAAAATCAGCATTTACAGCTAGTATTACTAGAGCGGTATTGATAAAAGTTGCTAGAAAAACTTTGCTCATGAGTTTTAGTTGTTCTGCACTTTTGTTGGAAACCCTTTCAAAACGGGTTAAAATCCTGAAGATTATTTTTAAGAAAAAATTCACGAATATGACACCGATACTTACAGAAACACGTAAAGTTACTGAGATTGATATTTTTTCAAAAAAATACGAACAATAATTAAACATATCAGAATCGTTAACTATATCAGAAATGCTTTGTTTTTTACAATAACAGTAACTATCGTTATCTGATGTATATAAACTCTGAGCTTCATTAAATGAAACAGATGAATCAATATTAATACAATCATTTTTTGATGGTAGTTTATCTTGGTACATTTTCAAAGCATATATCATAGCTATTGATGCTATTAAAGCTATCCCTGCAGCTATTAAAGAAACTATTTTTCTGGCAAACCTGGAGCATTTGCTTATTTCAAGGTTTTCAAATAAAATATTCGTTGGTGCGGCAGTATATTGAACTTTTAAAGGAAAAGTACCGCGAAATTTCAGGTTAGCTTTTTGTCTATTAAGTCTTTTACAACAGCCTTTATCTTTATCATAAGCCGCAACACAATTTTTTTTCTCATTAATATGTCCAAAAACAACAAAGCCTTTAATCACAGGGAGTTCATCATTATTTTTATCACTATTTTTCTCATTCTCCTCAATTTTCTCATCAAATTTCTTCATTTTCTTAATAATTTTCTCTATTTTCTTAGCATCCCTCTCCCCTCTACTCTCAAGCAGCCTCAAATACGCAAGTTCATAACTTAAACTCGCCCTTTCTTTATACGCAGCAAGTACCCCATTATACGATCTAGCCAAATAAACTTCAATAACACTACCAAACTGTTTAAAATGTTCCACAACCTCCTGTTTATCAACACCTTCCTTAGGTAGTCCTTTAACTTCAACAGCAAAATCAGCAAGAGTAACATTAAATCTAAAATTCTGAGAAATAGTCCTACTTGATAATACTTGAAAAACAATTATAAACAAAATAAAAATCCCTGTATAAATCGCATCACTTATAAAAAGCCCAGCTAAGGTTTTTTCATTATCATCGAAATCTGTTTCATAAATAACTTGATCTGTATTACTTATTGCCCATATATCCCAACGTTGTCTTATATCTCCAGCTGTTAACCCTGAACCTTTAGAATTGTTGTAGATTGGATAGATGGATATACATGATATTATAAAGAATATAAAGCCCAGGTATTTTATAAGTTTGAAGTATAGTTCAAGACCTACACCATATTCTCCTAGTTCTTTTAGATTCATCCCGCAGATGGAGTAGTGCGAGTAGGTACCGTTGTTGTATTTTCTTAGACAGGCTTCGTTACGGTATTTCTGAGCTTTTTTAAGATCAGCTGGCTTGGCTGCTGCGTTTAGGTTGCTCATGTCAAAGTCTGCTGTTTTACTTAGCCGAAGCTCCCCTTCAGCCATCATCCCGAGGTTTGACCCGATTGCTTCTTCCATTTTATAAGCTTATTAGAAAAAGTAATTTATTGAGATATGATTTTTATGAAGAGCAGATACAAGTTTGATGATGTAAAAAATATTTTGGTCTTTGAGGTTTTGTTTGGTAAAAAAAAAATAGGAAAATGCTATGGAGGTTTGAGGTAAGGCTATAAATAGGTTTAATTTTATAATGATATCGATAAAAAAACATGTAACGGCAAAAAATGTATAATGGAAATTGGATATTGAATATAGATATAGGTAAATTTATTATAAAATGCATTTAAATACCCCGGCTTTTATATTAAGAAATTGTTTGGGTTATTAAAAAACATAATTTTAATGTAAAAAAAGATAAAATCACTTTAACCCTTTATATGTTTTGCTATAATATTATAATACCTTCACATTATTAGCTTATTTTTATAATTTTTATATCAAAACTCATACACACCTATATCAAACCATATTTTCTTATCTTTTACCTATTTTATCATATTAAACTATCTAAACAACAAGTATTATATTTTTATGGAAAGAAAAAGGTATCTCTCTCAGCTAGTCCGAGCAATACAAGAGAAAAAAAGCCCAGATATCATAAATCATATAGGAAACTTTGCTTATGATTGGCATAACCATGGATTTCTTTTAGAACTTCAAATAATCCCTTTGCTTTTATCATTACTCCAAGAAGATAATCCTAACTTAAAAGACCCAATCCTCGGAACTTTATGTAATCTATCTTCAAATCCAAAGATGAGTATTTTTTTTGATATGAAAGTCATTATTGATCAATGGCATTTGTGTAGCAAACACGGTCAACGCTCTATATCATGTATATTGTTTTATATAAAACATGGAAATCCTGGACTTTCATCTTCAGACCCAATTGTCAGGAATATCCTTTCTTGTTTAGATTAGAAAATAATAAGTCTAATCGAAATGCAATGATAAAGATTAAAAGAAAACATAAAATTTTATATATAAATCCTTAAATAATAATTTTTAGTATAGTTTAAAAACTTTATGAAATTGTTTTGATAACACTATCGAATTATATGAAGATTTTAATCTATTCTATGTTACTTTAAAAATATATCTATGATAATTTATATTACACCATTTATATAAACTTCTATATCATTACAAAACTAAGATTCAAAAAAGTATTAATGAATATACAATACAAATAGTCACTCTTATAAATCATAAATACTTAAAACTTAATAAAAACCTTTAAAATCTTATAATCAATACACAATAAACAATTATAATCTATCAAATACATAATAAACTAAAACACATCAACTGTCATAATCATAATAAAAACATTTACCCAACATATTTTCCATACATAATCATATCTCAACACATCATCCCATCTTTTATTAACAAATTACAATCCAAAAAATCATCATAAAATATATCTAATTAAAAAACATAAGTTCTTATAATATAATGGAATTATTTTTAACCCAGTATTTCTCTTTTCCATCAAAAAATATCATTGAAGTTTCTGATCTTAATGCTGCTTTAGATAGAGCTATTGAATCAAATCTTAAAGAAGACCTAGAAAATTTTTGCCATTCTTATATTGAATATATTAAAGAGTTTAATACACAATTGAAAATATCAAATCCTTCTTGTGAGAAAATACTTGCAATAACAGTTGATAAGCTTAATCTACCTGTGAAGAAATTCTCTTTTCCATCTGATATCTTGTTGACAATCTACACATTTTATCAAAACTCTCAAAGACAAGAGTCCCCATTTTTTTTACTGTTAATTCTTCAGTTCTTCAAGCAGTTTGATGACTTTATCTTTCAAGCTTTCTTTCCTATTGTCGAATCATTAGCAGGTATAATATTAAGACAGCAAAAAGAAGTGTTTTTCCAAGAAAAAAACATCAGCGAGTTTTTTAGAATTCTTCTAAACATTAAAGATCTCAACACTTCCGATCCCATCCAGCCAAATGTTAAAGAATGCAAACTCTTCTACCTTTTCTTAGAAACCCTAATAAAATCCAGCAAATCCGAGGCTCATTTTCTCTCGAAAATCCTTAAAAAAGAAGCATATCGACCTTTTCTAGATAAAATCCTTCCTAACCTTATCGATTCTCTAATCCTCTACTATGAAACTTCTCAATCCAAACCTCCAGCTTTATACCCACTACTTTTAGATCTATCCTCTTACCCTTCCAATCAGCCAAAAGTTATAAAATCTCGCTACAAAATCCTCCAAGCATTTTCCTTAAAAAATCTTAATTATCATCATATCCCAAAAATAACAAATATTATCCTTCATCATTTCCCAACAATTCACGACCAATTCTGGCCTTCATACAAATCCATCTTATCCAAAACCCTTAAAACTAAAATCTCTAGTTCTAATATAATCAATCTTATAGACAACATACACAATTCTCAATCAAAATCACGAATAAAACTATTAGAAACAATCAAAAACTCATTAAACCCTGAAAGCCCAATTGAAAACATTATCAAAAAATATTGGGTTTTTAACGTAGAAAGCTCATATATTTTAAAGCAAAAAGATCCGATTTTTATATGTAAAAATGAACTTTCAATAGTATTGTGGGTTAAAATAAAGAAAATGTGTAATGAATGTGTTGTATTAGAAATAGCTGATGGTATTCAAGCTAAATTTATAGTAAAATTGTTAAATAAAAATGTTATGGTTGAAGGTATAGGGAATAAGTTTATATTTCAAGCTGGGACAAAAGAGAAATTAGTAGGTGAAATATGGAATTTTATTGGGATTAGGATAAGTTTTAAGAAAAGGGCTAGGATAAATATAAGGATAAACAAAAAAGATGAGGATTGCGAGATACAAGGGAAAACAATAGTCGAAGGGAATTTTAATAATTTGTCTTTAGGGTCAAGTATAGACCAGTCTATGAAATTTGCTGGTAAAATAGCAGGATGTATTATTTTCAAAAACAGTCTAAGTGAATCTGATATAGAATACCTCCACAGCACTCCATATATAAGTAAGTTTATTATACCTTGTAACTTAGAGACTAATATATTAAAACAAATCAAACAAAATATAGTTTTTATGATATACCCTGAAGATAAAACCCCATATCTCCCTTCAGAAAACTCAACAAATACAGTCCTCACATCACAATATATCCCATGTATAGGTAATTCTTTATATAACGCGCTTATAACTGTAAATAGTATCGAATCCTTATCAACATTTGAATTCCGCCAAGAAGATTTATATAGTTACTTAGAAATCTGCACAATCCTTTTCTCTTTACCAAATGCATCATGTCTTTTAACCAAACATTTTACTGAAAAATTCACCCATCATATCAATACTTTTAAATATATTATCGATATCAATAAATACTATATAAAATTTATTAATGCAATATGCATACAAGAGATTCAAAAAAAAATCCTATACTATTTCTGTATGCAAAATCATAAACTTGTTAATGGAAACAATGGGGATATTGAAGATTTCGACACTTTAGTAAAACTGTTTAAAAAATACCATAATCTAAACTCATCAAATGTGCTTATTTTAGCTAATATTCTCAAACCTTTAGCTGATACACAAATTGCTCATGTCCTAAAGCATTTAATAGATGATTTATTATCAAAAACTACAGTTGTAAGTATAATTATTATATTGCTTAAAGCTGAGAATTTCACTATGATTGAAGGTATATTAGAACTTATAGAAAACTCATCATTTGAAGGTCAATGCGATAGTTTTTTAACTGTATTTCTTATGATATTAAAATACCCTTTAAACAATTATACATATACAAGTGCTTTAAAAATTATATATGCTGAATTAAGTTGTATGATGGAATCTCATAATAAAAAAAATACTGATACAGCAATGGAAGCTTTGAAATTTATTAAAGAAAGATTCACATCTTTTAATGCCCTTATGAGCTGTTTAGAGTATTTCGGTATAAAATCCCAGCAATACAATTCCATAGTAAAAAGAGAGTTTTTTGATATTGTTTTATGTAAAACTAGGTATTTACAAGATTTAGATGGGTTTAATAAACTTATTAGTTTTTTATCTGAAAATACAGAAAAACTTAATAGTTATGTTTTGAGAAGGGATATTTTTCCACAGTGGCTTATTGACTTGTATAAAATAAGTGATAATTTTGCTGGGAAATTAGCGATGTTTATATTTGCTCATGGGAATATTGCTTTGTTTTCTGAGAAACTTATTGCGTTTTTTTATAAGATTAAAGACTCACCATCTAGTTTTGATTTGTATTGCGATGCTTTTATGCAGTTTTTGGATAATGAACAATTGGAAGATGTGGAGTTTTTTGTGGAGTTCATGAGGGTGTTGGAGTTTTGGGATTTAAGTCAGGTGAAACTACAGAGGTTGAGTGTAGTTTTGGCTAAGATGACGAATTTGGGAATTGAGAATGGGACTTTTAATATTATGCCGAGTATTACAAATGATCCGGTTTATTGCCCTTCACGCCATGGATTAAGGCTTATATTAAAGTTTCTTATTAAACTTGGTCAGTTCCAGTCATTAGCTTGTGTCAACTGCATGAGAGTCATCCTTTCTAGTAACAATTACTTCAAGTCCTTAGCCACTTTCGCTCAAGAGGAACGTAAATCCAGTGAAAACACTTTATCCATTTATCTTTTTGGGGTACTTTGCGAGTTTGTATATAAAAAAGATCGACCTTTTCATGAGTTCTTTGATGTATTCGTCAAAAACACTGATATTTTCACAAAACTTATGAACTTTTTCTCAACAATCCGCAATGAAAGCATACAATATTGTGCTAATATGATAATGTCTAATAATCTAAGGTCAACAGCTAGTGTTTATTTAGATAAAAAGTCTCAAGAATTTTTTGCTTTGAGTTTAGAAAAAGCTCATTTTGTATTACTTCAAGCTAAAGATTCTCCTCTTATTGAAGCTATTTTTTCAGTTGATTGGATTATACATATTCATTATGTTATTGTAGTACTTGTTGTATTGCCTTTTAAGAACATTGAAATCCCAAAACCGAAAGTGAAGTTTTTAGAACAGGATAATTGGACCGGGAATTTTAACAACAAATTTGAAGAACTTTTAAATGCGGTGACTACAGAAAGTTTTGAAGAAGAACAGAGATTTGTTTTGAACTATTTGAGCACACAGGCAAGATATTATTCTAAACTTAGAGTTTATAGGAAGGATGAGTCAAAAAGGTTTATTGGAGGTAAGTATTATGTGAGAAACAAATCCGACAAGATTTTCCGTTGGTCGCTATTAAAATTCACAGACAAAGACTTTGGCTTCGACCTCAACGCTTCCCGCTTATTCCACGAGTCAATTCTACGTTCTGAAGCTATTAACGAATTCGACTCACGCCTTTATCAATCCATTTATCTTCTCCCATCATTAACATCCCATATCCCTCAAGAAATAGCATCAAATAATAACTTCATAAAATTAGACTGTGAACAAATAAAAATCACTGGAAGTTATTTTGGGAGTATAAAAATTTCAAAATATTACATAGAATTTGAATGTAAAGGTAAATTAAAAAATCAACAAAAATACTTAGGAAGTGCATTAGAATTTACAAAAAAAAGGAAAAAATGTTTGTATACTTGGAGTAATAACGAGATATTAGAAATCCTAAGTAGGAGGTTTATACATAAAAACTCAGCTTTTGAAGTATTTTTGAAAAATGGGAAGTCATGTTTTTTTAATGTTTTTACTGATGAAGCTCAGAGTAAAGCATTTTCTTTATTAAAACAGTGGAAGAATGTGTTGATATATGATGAAATCCCATTACATTTAATAAGCGAATATACAAATAATTGGTCTATTGGGAAAATATCAACTTTAGAATACTTGCTTGCATTGAATAAATATGCTGGAAGATCTTTTAACGATATAAGCCAGTATCCTGTTTTCCCTTGGGTTATTAAAGACTTTTCTAGTTCAGAAATAAATGTTGATAACCCGAAAATTTATAGAGATTTCGCTTATTCTATAGGTTCGCAAGATGCGAATAAAAGAGCACAGCTTAAACAGAAATGTTCAATGCTTGATGAGGATTTTGGTATATATCACTATGGACAACATTATTCTAACCCTGGGATTGTTTTATACTATTTTATAAGGCTTGAACCTTATACAACTCAATCAAAAATCCTCCAAGAAGGTCATTTTGATAACGCTGATCGAACTTTTTTTTCTATGCAAATTGCTTGGGAAAGTACTCAAATTGGCTCTGGGGATACAAAAGAACTAATCCCAGAGCTTTTTTATTTCCCTTATATCTTTGAAAACATCAACACAATATCTATAGGCATTAATCAAAGGTTCAATAGAGACTCAGCCAAATTCATCCTCCCTGAATGGGCAGAAAACTCTTGGGACTTCATTAGAAAACATCGTAAATGTTTAGAATCTACATATACAAATAACAACATACATATGTGGATTGACCTTATTTTCGGATATAAACAAATGGGTGATCAAGCTGAATCTTGTTATAACCTTTTTCATCCAATAACATATTCTACATTTTATACAAAATATATAGAATCTTATGATATAAAAGAATATCCATGTGTTATTGATCAAGCATATCATTTTGGTCAAACTCCACAACAGATATTTAAAAAACCTCATCCTAAAAGAAAGTTTTTAAATGCTGATACTGTTTTTGATATATGGAAAAAAAAAGGTAAAGTAGAAATTAGGGTGTTGAATTATCAGAAAAATGCGAATATAATAAATGCGGTGACTGGGAAAAATTTTGTTGTGATTATGATATGTGTTGGAGAAGAGTTGAAGTTGGTTAAATATGATAATTTTTATAAAAGTGTTGGGAAAGGGAAGGAAGTTGGGGTTAAAGGGGTGAAGGTATCGGATTTCAAAAAAATTCTTATGGGTTTGTGGAATGAGTTCATTGTTACGGCGGGGTATTTGGATAAAACGGTAAGGATGCATAGTTTTGAAGGGGAGATGGTGTATGTTTTATATTATCATCCTAACCCTGTGCAAGCAATATATGTAGAAAAGTTTCTCTACACTGCAGATATCAGCATTGTATCCTGGAGTAAAGAAACTGATATATATAAAAAATATTTTGGTCATAGAAAATATATAATGAACTTATGCTGTTCAGAACTTTTTAATATTATGGTATCTTCAGATATTGAAAACAAAATCCTTATTCATGCTATTGATACATGTGAAATACTTCATTCATTATCTTTTCCTGTTATGAACATTTTTATAAGCAAATTATATTTTATAGTTTTTATTGATGTTTTAGAGATCAAAATTTATTCATTTGAAGGTAACCTTTTGTGGAATATCCTAGTTGATAATCCCCAAAACTGTTTATTAAACGACTTTGGAGACTATTTAGCTTTTAGTAAAAATCATGAACTTGTTGTTTGTGATTTGCTTGAGAGTAGTTTCTGTGTTCATCCTGTAGAAAATTTGAGGAAATTTGTTTTGGGGGATATGGACAAAATTATTGTTTGTTTTACTCAAATGTTGAAGATATAAAGGAGGCTGTTTAAAGAAAAATAGAAGTGTTGATTAAGTTATTTTATTTAATGGGTATATTGATTATAGTATATATTTGATAATTTTTTGATTGTTGATTGTTGTTTATTATTTTATCGGTGGATTAAATAATGATTTTATATAAAAATTTTCAGTTTTGGATAGTGATTTTCGTTTTTTGGCATTTTTTTATGACATAATTCTTAAAAATTCAATGAGAGAAATCGTTTTAAGACAAAAAATAGTTTTAAATTAACNATGACATAATTCTTAAAAATTCAATGAGAGAAATCGTTTTAAGACAAAAAATAGTTTTAAATTATTTATTATATTTCAACATTTTAAACTGTATTTTGAATAATAGATTTTATTAATTATTGTGAACGTCGATTTCACAAATATTTCTTATATCTTCCATTACTTATCAACACCTAGCTAAAATAAACTAATTTTTAAAGTAAACACCTCTGAGTCATCATATCTATAAACTCACGATAATCAACGCAGCCATCTTTGTTTTTATCGAACTCAGCAATCATCTGTTCCACATCATTCGTCAACAAATTTTGTACAACTTCTTGTCCATTAAGTACTTCTTTCACTTCATTAACAGTTATAAGCCCACTATTATCTTTATCAAAATGCTTAAAAGCTGATTCCAAATAACCAGAATTTGAATAATTCTTCCTCAATAAGCATCCTGTTATAAACTCAGTATAATCAATATTCCCATTATCATTAATATCCAAACTATCAACAAGTATCTGTAAGTTATCATCTGAAATATCAGGGGTTAAGTTTTTTATAACACCAACAAGTTCAGTTTTTGAAATAACTCCATCACCATTAACATCAATATCTTTAAAATGTTTTCTTATATTTCTTATATCAACTTCAGTCAATTTGGATGCAATAAACATAAGTGATGCTTTTTTTAAATTTTTAGAATCCATGAAATTTTTAATACTTGCTAATAAATTTACTGGTAAAACCGGATATGGTGATTGAATAGTTCCTTGAATCCAAGGATGCATATAAGCTTCTTGTGCAGTTATTCTATGATTTGGGTCTTTAGTTAATAATCTTGAAATAAGGTCTTTAGCATAGTCTGAAACTGATTTAAAAGTTTTAGGACGAAAAGTATAGCTTCCATTGTATACATTCATAAGAATTTCATTATTATCTTTACCATTAAAAGGTGGAGTTCCTGATAAAAGAACATATAAAATAACTCCTAATGACCAGCAGTCAACTACTTTTGTATAACTTCCACTTATCATCTCAGGTGCTATATAATAAAGTGTCCCAGTTAAATCATGAAAAAGATCTTCTTCTTTAGCCTGAACAGAAAACCCGAAATCAATAATTTTTAATTCACTGTTTTCATCTTCAGTTATGTAAAGACAATTTTCTGGTTTTAAATCTCTATGACAGATGTTGTTATTATGGATATATATCATAGCAGAAAGTAATTGTTTCATTATTAAAGCAGCTTGAATTTCTGTAAAGTGATTCAACTTGATAAGGCGGTCAAATAACTCCCCACCCCTACAGTGCTCGAGAACAATATAGCAAATTCTTTCATTTTCATATGATTCTATTATGTTGACAATGTTAGGATGGTCAAGTTTTTTAAGAATTTCGATTTCATTTACAAAAGTTTGGAAATCTTGAACGCGGATTTTTTGGATGACTTTTACTGCTCTTAGGGAAAGAGATTTTCTATCTTCAGCTAGGAATACTTTGCCAAATGCCCCTGAGCCGATTTCTTTTGAGATTACATAATCAGCGTTTATGTCTGTGGTTTTCGAAGATATAAACCACTGTCTTTGAATCTGAATATTTTTGTTCATTTTATTATTTATACAAAGTAATTGATAATATAAAATTATCGTTTTTTAGAATATAATTTTTAGATGTTTGATTATTCAGTATTTTCTAGTTAAAAGTAATACTTTAGTTGTGACTGAAAAAAACATAGAGTTAGGGAATTGATAACTTTTAGATAGTATTTCTTAGATTATTTTATCATTGAATTGAATTTAATCAATTGAAATACATGATTTATGAAAATTCTTAGAAATGCATAATGGTATAGAAAACTGCATAGAATGCTTTAAAAGATTATCTTGAATACTTTCCTTTAGAAATAATCCATAATTTCATGAAACAACTCAGATTTAATGTTGTAGGCATTTCGAGGTCGAATCGAAGACTCTTGTCCAGAGTTTTATTAAATTTTAACTATGGCAAATATTTTTTATAATATCAGATGTGAATAGTGAATTTAAGTTTATATTTATTATATAATTGTTTATAAAACTTTAATAAAAACATAGCCTTCACATAAAAAAAAAATTATAAACCTTATATTATTATGCTAAGACTAGAATATTATTAAAACAAATATAAATCCCAAAGCGTCGAACTACCCTAAGAATTTATATTTAAAACCTAGCTTTGGCCAACCTAAGCAATTTTTCTAAAACTAAGATTTTGCCCTAAAATCAAGCTATTCTTTTTCAATTTCCAACTATAAATCAACCTTATGCTCTTGAATTTTACCCATATAAAATCATCTACTCTTCCTAAAATATTTTCCAACAATCAGCATATTTTATTAAGAATAGTTTCTATGATAAACCCATCTAATAAAAATATAATGTGGAGACCTTTCGCTAGTTCTCTTGTAGAACATTCCCTTCAATCATTTATTGTAAACCATGAAAAGTCCAAAAGTGCCGTCTTATATAACCCATTATATCGAAAAGTCTCACAAACCGACACAAACTCATCTCCTTTCCAGCCAAGCCAAGAAGATATTGAAAAACGTTTAAATCTTTATAAAAACCTAAGAAAAAAAGTCCTTTTCCAAAGGCAACAGATAAGAAAAAACGACACAAGTCATGAACAAAAAATAGGAATCCAACTCAGATATAAGCGAAAGATAAGAAACCAGTTTTTAAAAGATCATGATACTAATAGAACACAATCTTTAACTATGAAAAAAAGTTCTGAAATACTTGAAAATGAGTTAGAATCAAATAATTTAGGAAGAAATGGAGGAAAAAATAATATTGGAGGGGTTTCAATTGAAGACAAAACTAAAGCTGTTAAATTGCCACTAATAAGAAAAAAACTTATTGAAGGATTATGATAAATAAATATCTGTAAGAGGAAGATAATAGATAAAGATATTTATTTAAAAAGATTTTTGTATAATTTGCTAGGGTTTTTGTATGATAAAAAAGGTAGGAAGTAAGAGTTTTGTTATAGGAATTTGGGTTTTCATAATAAGAATAAAATTTGACAAATCGTAAACAACCCAATACAATAATTTAACACTTTTCTTCTCATTATAAATTAAATCACTTTTTTATATAATAAAACATATGGGTAACTATCTACCACAGCATGATGTGAAGATTTTGAATATTTTTCATTCTCATAAAAATACCATGCTTTTTTTCTTTTACTATAACAAACATACTTTTTATTCAATTCTGCAATCACGGATATTAGCTTATAATCAGCATTTATCTTGAGTTTTCTTTTAAATTTGCAAGAGTTTAATATTGGAGGACGTTTTTCTTCCCATCTTTTAAGTATGATCATAAAATAATTTGGGTAAACAGACATTTTTGTTATTTTCTTTATGAAAGTATCTTTATTGCATTTACTACAATATATTAACTGGGTTTTTGTTTTGAAAAAACTTTGCAAACTTTCTTCTAGGGTATTTGCAGGTTTAAAATTTAGATAATTGAATTTCATTTGATAAACTTTGAGCTTTGAGCAGTTTAGACAGAGATTTTCAATAGTAAGTACTCCATTAAATACATCATCCCCTAAAAAATTATTACACCCAAGCTCAATATCAATCTTATTAATCAAGCCCTGCAACACTAACCCCGGGTCTTTTTCCACAACATTGCAGCTCTTATGCAAAAATTCGCTTATTACTAATCCCGAGTATGTATATAAAACAGTCGTAAAAATCGCAGCGGCTTTCAACAAAAACTCACTATTCCCAAACTCTCCGGTTTCAGAATTCTGCACAAAATATTCAACAACTCCTTTAATACTAAAAAGCACTTGCAAAGATGAATTAAATCCATCACTACCAGAAAACCCCTCTAATCCAATTTTACTCGAAACAATACCAACAGTATTTATTGAAACTTTGTTATCAAAAGATCCTATTTTTAAATCAAAGTCTTCAAATCTCCAGCTTTTACGCTCAATATTTTTTCTAGCACTTAATGGAAGGATTATATCAGAAGTTTCTAATCTTAAAGTATCATTACTAAAGTCAGGTGAAGATATTGAACGAAATGATCCTCTTTTAGGTCTGTAAATAACTTCACCATCAGAACCAAATGTATTAGATAGTATAAGCCATTCATGATAATCTATTATTGTATAGTCGAATGGAGTTATTTGTTTAGGAAGGTTTTTTGTAAGGGAAATAAATGGAAAAGATGAGTTGATAGTTGGCAATTCTTCTATTGTCTTGAAGTCTAAGTCAAAGAATCTTGATGTAGGGATTTTGCCTGGGTGGTTTCCACCTTTTTTATAACTTTCATATTGTTGGTACCAGTCAGAAGGAATAATATATTGCTTAGATGTACATATTTGAATATCAGAATTGTTTGTATTTGATGGAATACTAAGTTTCTCAGATGGTAGGATATAATTTATAATGTTTCTTTCAGACATATTTTTATATTATATATCAATATATATACTTAAAGAATTTTCTGTTTAAGTTTTATAGAATAAAGATAATGATTATTTTATTTTTATTATGTTTAGTGAAATTTTGTTATTGTATGATTAATTGATGTCAGTTTGTGTAAATGATTACTAATAATATATGATATTTATATTTATCAATACATTTAGATTAAGAAAATACTGGATTTCTTAGGCTTATTTTCAAAATGCATAATTAATGAAAATATCTGTATAATTTTATTAGACTGATAATACTTTTTGCTTTTTTAACAGTAAATAGTAGGCTTATATTATTAATATTTGAATATTAATATAACTAGTTATAATCTATTTTTGATTTAAGCAATTGAAAAATAGTAAACTTGCTAATTAAAACTGATTAGATAGTCCAAAATACTCTGAATTTTAAATATACTAAATAGCATAAACTATTATAGCCTATTAATTGAGAACTACTCCATAAAATTTTCCAGAGTTAATCTAACTTAAAATATAAAATCAGTTTATTATTATTCTTAAGTTTTAAAGATTTAATCTACTTTTCCAATTAATAATCATGCTGATCATATAAAAATACAAAAAAGCATTTTCGTTACTTATTTTAAATCATGAACTATAATTAACAAGACAGTAACAACGAACTTATGATCACCAAAATATTATAGAACAGTGACTAATCCCAGCCTAAATTAAAAAAGTAAAAAAACCTTGCCAAATCTCCAAAAACTAAAAAGAAAATCTTCACTTCTAAAATTATTATTAAATAAAAACCATCAAGCATATAGTTATAACAGAGAAAGTACCCAAGAGTTCATACTTAGAAAAAAGAGAATCTTTTTAACTAATAAGAAAATCTAGCGCAAATAACACAGAATTTAACTTATAAATGCAATAACTCAAAAGAAAAAAAACTACGAAATACTTAAAAGATTATCTAATTTTGTGTAGAAAAATATGAAGAAAATCTTAAGAGTGGAGCTATAAAAAAAAATGATCAGGCTGAAGAAATTAGTAATTTAATGGAACTTAAGGAATTTGTAAGGAGTTGGCTATAGCTTTAGAGATAAGAAAATCAAATACATTTGTTACAGAGAAGTTTGAAGATACTTATACATCTGAGGATTTGCTTTAGAGTATAAATTCTTTGGAAAAAATCAAGTTTTTTCTTATACAACAAGAACAGGAAAGAAAACTAATTTAAAAAAACTTGAAGTCGAAAGTTTATAGTGAGATAAGATTTTTGCAAGAAAATGGCAAGACAATTAAAGGGAATATTAACTATTGATAAGAATAAGGAAATACTTAGTTTAAATACCAATCTGATTATTTTACAGATGGAAAGCCAAAATAAAAAACTACTCACTTCAAAAAAGCCTTAATCTCCAAATAACAACTACCATCCTTTATTTTCATTATTAATTCACCCCAATAATATTAAAAAATTTCACTATCCCAATCCTCTTACCTCCAAAATTCTCCAACCCAAAAAATCACTTCACATCCAAAATTCAAAACTCTCCAAATCTTCTAACTCTATACCATATTTGTTGAATAAATGTCAAAAGCTCTAATCCTACTCCTAATAGTCGGATGCCTCGGAAACATCGCCATAGACCGAACTTTCATGCATTTTACTCACTCCTATAGCAAATTCTACACCCCAGATGAATACACCTTGCGTAGAGACATATTCGAAAAAACCCTAAAAAGAATCGAATTGCATAATTCCAACCCAGACAAAACCTGGACAATGGGGATAAACGAATTCTCAGATTGGACTGATGAAGAATTTGCCCTAAAAAGACTTGGAGCTTGGCAAAACTGTTCAGCAACCCAAGGTACTTATCAAGCATATAACCTAGGTTGGTTACCAAATGCTGTAGATTGGCGATCTATGGGTGTTGTTAGCCCAGTCAAAAACCAAGGAAACTGTGGTAGTTGTTGGACTTTCTCAACAACTGGTGCTATGGAAAGTCATTGGGCAATATCAACAGAAGAAGGTCTTCCATCTTTATCAGAACAACAATTAGTTGATTGTGCTGGAGCTTTCAACAACTTTGGCTGTAATGGTGGTCTTCCATCTCAAGCTTTTGAATATATAAAATCTGTTTCAGGACTTACAACAGAACAAGAATATCCATATACAGCTAAAGATGGAGTATGTAAAAATATTACTGGAAGATATTTCGCTAAAAGAGGCTCACATAATATTACATATTTAGATGAGTATTCATTACAACATGCTATAGCTTTTAAAGGGCCAGTATCTATTGCTTTTCAAGTTATTAGTGGGTTTAAGGATTATACTGGAGGTGTTTATAGTAGTCCTTTATGCTCAAATCTTCCAAGTCAAGTCAATCATGCGGTATTAGCTGTTGGTTATGGGGTAACATCAACTGGTGAACAGTATTATATTGTTAAGAATAGTTGGGGGGCTAGTTGGGGAGATAATGGATACTTTTTATTGCAGAGAGGGACGAATATGTGTGGTGTCGCGGATTGCGCATCTTTCCCGATAATATTTTAAGGTAGATTAGATATGGATTTATATGATGGGTTAAGAAAAGAATTTTTATGTTGTATTTAAATAATTATTAATAATCTAATTAAAATTGTGCTTGGTTGTGATAGAATTTGTTATAAATTAGGTTATAAAGTGTTATATTATAGAAGAGGTAATATTAGTAGTTATGAATATATAATTTATGAATAAGTATGAAATCATTTGTGTGATAGGTGAAGGTAAAAGATATACAGGCGCATACGGTGTAGTTCTTAAAGCACGAAACAAAGAAACAGGAGAGTTTGTAGCAGTGAAAAAATTCAAAGAATCCGAAGACGATGAAGCAGTGCGTAAAACAACAATCCGTGAAGTAAAAGTTCTACGAATGCTTAAACACGATAACATAGTCCAGCTTCGTGAAGCATTTCGTCGTCAAGGAAAGTTATACCTAGTATTTGAATACGTTGATCGGAACCTACTTGAAGTTCTTGAACAAAAGCCAAACGGAATTGAAGTATAATCTAAACAGCCAGAATTTATCCAACAATATATATACCAACTATGTAAAGCAATAGATTTTTGTCATAGTCAATCGATAATCCATCGTGATATAAAACCTGAGAATTTATTAGTTTCAAAAACTCATTCATTAAAACTATGCGATTTTGGTTTTGCTAGACAGCTCACAACACAGATTACAATGACTGATTATGTTGCAACAAGGTGGTATAGAGCTCCAGAGCTTTTAGTTGGATGTAATTATAATACCCCAGTAGATATATGGGCTATAGGGTGTATAATGGGTGAACTTATTGATGGCCAACCTTTATTCCCAGGGGAGAGTGAAATTGATCAGCTTTATTGTATACAAAAAATAATGGGTCCATTAATACCAGAACACAAAGAAGCTTTTATGAAAAACCCTCACTTTTTAGGACTCAGGTTCCCTGAAATCACAAAATTCGAAACTTTAGAAAAAAGGTATTTGGGGAAAATTGGTAAAATTGGCTTATCGTTTATAAAAAGTTTATTAGCTATGAACCCTGATGATAGACCAACTGCATCACAAGCTTTAAATCATCCATATTTCGATATATTTAAAGATGATATTACTAGACCAATGACCTCATCTGGTATGAATAAAATTACGTATGGGGGAAATAAAGCTATTATCCCTGTTGGGAAAAAACTCTCAGGGATTGGGTCTGGGAATTCTGTGATAAAAAGTGATAATGTTGATCAAAGGTCTAAAACAAGATCGTCTATGTTTGTTTCTGAAATTAATGAAATGGAACAACAAGGGTATAGAAAAGATATACAAAATAAACAAGTTGTTGAAGAAAATAAACAGAAATTCCCTATGTTTCATATTACAGAAGAGTCGGAGAGTAAGATGAGGATTAAGGCTTTGAAAAAAAAAATCAAAGTTTATGATACGAATAAGTTCCCGAATAAGTTTGTGAAAAATAAACCGAATGGAGAGTTTGTGGATATTGAAACTGCTTCAGGACATGGGTCGACTAAACAGTTACCTTTGATTCATCATCATCACAACTTTGAAATTTCTCAAAAGAAAATTGAACTGAAGGGCAAAATGAAAGATGATGGGCCTGATTTATGCGGAGGACCTGAAGAAAAGTTCTTTAAAATAAACAAAATCAAGAAGTTTTAATATAAGATTTATAATGGCAAATATTATATCGAATATGATTAAAAAAATCGAATTCTCATATGAAAATTTTATTTTTTTATTAACACACAATCTTAAACTTCTAGGTTTTTTTTACATATAAATTTTGATTTCTAATATACAAATCCTCCAAACAGTTATGAAATTTCAATAAACCCATTTACAAAAGCGAAAATAAATAAATATGAAAGTTTATTCAAAAATATCTTCAGACTCATCTAACAATTTAGAATTTCCATCAATAATGCGTGGACGTAACTCAACAGATAAATCCATGATCCCTAAACTAAGACATTACAGTAGCATCTTAAGTATTTCAGGTTCATCAAATGCGACCGAAAGTTCATTTCATAAAAAAGATGATTCATTAAACATATCAAATAAACCCCCAAGAGTTCCAGTATTACGTACTGGGCCTAATAAAAACAAAGAACGTATTGAATGTTCTATAATAGAAAATCATGAAGAAGAAAAATTCCATTTAACAGAATATCAGTATTTTATATATAGAAAACAGGAAATATTAAAATCAAGACATATTTACAATTCACAATTACCTTTTTGGTATATGAATATAAAAGATGAAGTTGGATATCGTAAATATAAAGAAAGTAATAAGAATATTGGTATATGTTTAGAAGATATTGAATTGGCTAATATTAAGAGAAATGACTACACGAAATGGGTTGATATTATGCATGATAAACTGTAGAGTAATGATGTTATATTTAAGCAAACTAAAGAATATTTGGTTTTTGAATGCGACCGTTTTCCCAACTGTCAAAGGTTATGTGATGGTCTAGATGAATAGAATATCCCACTCCATGTTTTTTCCCTTTCTGCCATTTTCCTTGATACTTTTTCCCATCACGGGCAGTAAAAAGCCCAAATCCATGCATAAGTCCATTTTGCCATTCTCCACAATACTCTCGGCCATCACTCCATTTATAAAGCCCATAACCATCGATATTATTTTCTTTCCACCCACCTGCATATCTAGTCCCATCTTCCCAGATATACTCACCAAGACCATCTTTGAAATTCATTTTGTATCCTCCAATATAACTTGATCCATCTACCCAAATATTCCACCCTGATCCATGTTGAAGATTATTTTCCCATTCACCTATATATTTATCTCCACTTTCCCATATATTTATCCCTTTTCCTACACGTTTTCTATTAAGTAACTCACCTCGGTATTTCGCCCCATCATCTAATATGGTTTCAGGGAATTTGCTTATGAATTTTTCTGTAAATATTTCTTCTAGCATTATCCTCACATCGTTTATACTGTCTTGTTGTGAGGCAATTTTTTTTTCTAGGTTTTTTATTTGCTTTTCATGATTGATACTGAATGATAGAGTGTTGGATTTTCGAGGGTTTTGATTGAAATATTCTTGTTTCATCCAAAGCCAAACTGTATAAAAATTACTATATCCATCTGTGATTTTTTTCTTATCAACATGAGCATGTGGAGATCCTGATATGAAATTCCTCGCTCCAGAATAAGGACTTTTCCACTCTCCTGCATAACTATCTCCATCAACATGTGTAAATTTCCCATAGCCAAAAGGATACCCAAAACTCCAAGACCCTTCATATTGTGCGCCATCTGTCCATTCCATTTTCCCATCCCCATCTCGAAAACCTCCAAGCCAGTCACCTTTATAAACAGCTCCTGAAGGATAAGAAAACTTTTCTATTTTAGTTCTTTTGCTTGCCATTGTGTTAAAAGTCAGACTATGTTTTATGTCTTGTTGTGAAAAATAGTTCTGATTTGGTCTTGTTAGTTTTTTTATTAGTGAATATTGTTTTTGGCAAGTAAAACCTCGCCAAAGAGCTTGGATTTTAAGCACTGATCTTGTTGTGTCAAAACTGTATTTTTTTGTTTGTCTTTCTATAACTCTTTTGTGTGGAGAATCACTAGCTATACTGTCTCGAAAATGTTCAAAAGCATTTAGGATGTTCTATTTTGAGATTACTGATGGCTTAAGATCTACTTCTTGACCAGATGCCATGTCTTGTAAGCATCTTGCACAATTTGCGTTGCCCATATTGAATATTATTTTTGTTTATATTTGGAAGTTAAGTGGAGTTTATTGTGTGGTTTTTAATGGAGGTTTAGGTTTAAGATTGGGTTTTGAGGTTTTAGGGATGAGAAAAGTTTTTTGAAAGAGAATGGTTTATAAAGGAATTAGTATAGGAGATTTTTTATTTTTTGGAATAATTGGTTTAAGTTTTATAAGATGATGATAATGATAAGAGGTTAGATGTAATTTATTAAAAAGTTACAAATATTAATTTTTATTGTATTCTATGATTTCAGATGCAAATATTGTTGTAGAAATGTGTTGATAATATTAAAACTTCATCTAAAAATCATATTCTAAAAATAATAAAATTTATAAATTTCCTTTATAAATGCAATCTATATTTCATCTTGCAATAGTAATTATTTGCAACTATAAATAACTTTATAACTTCAACATAAAAAGTTTATCTTTAGTTGCATACAAAAATTTTAACCCAATAAACTTTTATTATTAAGAGTTGAAAAAGTCATCTAGTGTATTTAAGCTTTGTATAGGCTTTATATCTTTCAAACTACTAACCTGTGTTGGGTTTTTCTTTTCAGGCCCATTAGCTATAGTCTCTTTCAACTGAATATCTCTAATTTGAGCTTTTAAGTCTTTAATTTTGCCCCTAAGTTGATATTACTGATATTTTTCCTCTTCTCCATGTAAACTTTTCATTTCCCTTTGCTCAAACAAAAACACATCATTTCTGTTCTTAAGAACCAGTTTCTCAGTCAAATTTTTATCAAGATCATTAACTTTTTTACTACACTCTTCTATAGATTGAGTTATTTTAATGATTTCTTGAAACAAAATATCAAACTCTCTTGTGCTGTTTTTGATTTTATCAATATTCTGAGTTGTCTGTTTAGAATTCTTAACCATAACATTATACAAGGAATTGACTTTGTTTACAGTATCATTGATAGCCTTTTGCTTTGCTTGTACAACTTGTAAAGACTCAAGCTTATCTTGATGAGAACAATTTTCCATTATAATGGAAAAGTCTACTCCTCCAAATGCGATTATTAGATTTAAAGAAGACCCAATTCATTCTTTGATTCTAGAAACCTTAAATAAAAAACCTGTGAACAGTGACCATTATTCTGTTGTAAAGCGGATAAAACTAGGGGATTTTATAAAAAGGCCTGTAACTACAGACAATCTGGATACAGTATCAAAAAGAGCTAAAGAGTATATGAATGAAGTTGGTTTTGCATATGGAAGACTACAAGAAAAGAACTGGGTCGCTGATGAAATCCGCAAAGGCAAACTAAGAATCCATGCTCCAGGGCCAGTTATCACTAAAAAACCTAACGAGGAAATTGATGAAAATCTAGAATTCAACGACAACTTCCGCACAAAAGTTCTAACCGGCTTCCAAAAAGTTAAACCTCCACCTATCCAAAGAGACTCTACAATCAAATACTCAAGACCAAAAAATAAAAGTACAAGACCAACAACTCGAGTATCAGCAAGTCAACGTCAAGCAAGAGAATATCTTAATTACCTTCATGCATTAAATATAAATGAACAAAGCTTTATAACTTCACAAGTAAGTCAAAAAAAAAAAGAACTTGGAGAGAAATTCGAAGAAGAAGCTAAAAAAGAAGTTCTAATTCTTAATGCTCGTGGAATATTTTCTCAAGAATTTAATAGAGAAAGAGTTAAAAGTATGGTACCAGTAAAAATGCAAAATCAAGTTAAATTAAGTATAGAACCAATGGTTAGAACAGCTAAAGATATTGTCATGAAAGAAAAAATAAAAGATTGGCAGTTTAACCCTTTTTCTAATGTGAAAGTTGATGTTTTAGAACAGAAGAAAGAAGAGAGGAAGGAAAAGTTGTTGGATGTTGTTGAGAGTACGATATCGAAGAAAAGTATGAAGAATAGGAGAAGGGAAGTATCGGTGGTTAATACGACTAAGAAAAAAGTTAAGATGCATTGGGTTGATAGGTTGAATCAGACAGTGAATGATACAATTGTGAAGACTAGGCCTGATGAGAAAATCACAAATATGAAGGTTCTTTAGTATAGATAAGAAGATGTATGTATTAAATACGTGCATGAGGTTTTTTGTCAGTTTTTATATGTTTTGGATTTTAGAATAAGAGTGTAAATGTGTTAGAAGAAGAAGGATTTGAGGTTTGTAAAGATGGTATAAAAGTATGAATATCGTTATTTTTTAAGAATAATAGTGGAAAGTTGTGATAATAATTTTAGCTCTTTTTGTTTATATTAAATTTGGTAAAAATTTGATGTTCATAATATTTTTTTATTGATATAAAGAAAACTATCTAAATCATAGATAAAAAATAGGCAAAATATCATATAGCATCATAAAAGCAATCTTANTCATATAGCATCATAAAAGCAATCTTAACTAAACTTAACCTTTATTTTCTTTATTACTAACTACTTAATCTAATTCTGAATTTTTCCCCTTGTTTTGTGTATTCATATCACTTTCAGGAAAAGTTTTTACTCTATATATTTCTTTAATTTTTCTCTCCTTCCTTTTCTTTAAATAGCCTTTTACCCTTCCAACCACAGCTATTACATTACCAATTGAACTGATAATCATATTTAAAGCCCATGCAGTAATAACTAAATTGATACAAATCATAACAGTTTTCTCACTCATATTTTCCTTATTTCCCATTGCTTCTGCTAAAATAGTAGAATAAAATACAGCTATGATAATCTCATTAATAAAATGATAAAGATTCATAATCCTTGATCTAAACATTCTAGTGCTAATAACATACAAAGAAATCTATATAAAAAAATACAATAAGACTAAAACTTACTGATATCGCTAATTGTAAACCTTTATCTGGTGAAAAATGAAATGTTAAAACTAAAACTGTTCTTCTAAGTATATATAAAACATAGAAAAAGTTATTCCAAATATTTTTACTTTTAAATTCTTCAAAAAAAGTACTGTATCTAGACTTTAATTGTTCAATTTCATCATTAGATTTTGATAATA
>MPUH01000925.1:0-29204 GCA_001970955.1 Stentor coeruleus | reverse complement strand
CTTTATGAGTAATTTTAAATTTTGATTATACAGGAAAACTTGAGTTGACGGAATTGCTGTTTCCGGAAATTATCATATACCGGAATTATATTTAAAAATAACATATTTTCAATAATGATTCTGAAAAGATCTTTGTTATCCGGAATTTAATGAGATAAACTACTGAATTTCGCTATCCGGAAAATTAAAATAATTTATTAGACAGTATTTTTATATAATTATAGCAAAATTTACTCGAAAAGAGTTGACTCTAAGTGATAAGATTTTCTTTATTTCAATTTACAACAAAGGAAGCATCAAAATTATGGATCTTTGCAGAGAATTCGGAATAAAAAAACTCAAGGCTATGCTAAAGAACCAGGAGTTTATAGTATCACAAAGTGAAATAGTCATTTACAAAATACAGCCAGAAAGGCTAATTTACTTTATCCAGATGTAGATGCAAAAGTTTTCAAATGGTTTTGCAACAAAAGAGAATTACCAATATCTGGGTCACTTATAAGAAGTCAAGCAGCATTAATAGCTTTAGCGTTAAGCATCAAAAATTTTAAAGCTTCTACTGGATGGCTAGATTCATTTCGAAAGAGACATTTCATTAAAGCGAAAGTTATTATTGGTGAAGCAGGATCAATTAACCAATAATTAGTTTCTGAATGGATTGAAAATCTAAGAAACTTAACAAACGAATACTCTGACTCAGATATTTTTAATATGGATGAAACAGGTTTATTTTATTGTGGGCTATCTCATAAAACTCTCTGTTTAGCCGCAGATCAGTGCCTTGATGATAAGTTTTTAATCAAGAGGTTAAGTATTGCTCTAGCATGCAATTCAACAGAAGTAAAATAATTAGATAAAGAATAAAATTAAATGATTTAGAACCAAAATGCTCATTGATTGAAACTATTCAAGCTGCAGAAGTTCTTAAGCAATTTAGACTTGCAAAATCGGAATCCCTTCCGCGTGACTTTTGTGATAAAATAGAAAATTTGCGGATAGATCTTATAAACTCAAGTATATAGACTTTGAAGCAGAAAAAAATCATAGATTTCTTTAAAAAAGAGAATTTAGTTAAATTTAGCTATTAGATTAATTAATTATAAGGGTTTTACCTGATGCGGAAAACTTGAGGTAACGGAAATGGGTTCGACGGTGGATTTCGTCTAAGACAAGTTTTCCTGTATTTATTTTCCTATTATTAAAAATAGCAAGTAATTACTTAAATTTAGATTTATTTAATTGCGAGATTTTTCCTACAAAATTTATAAAATAATATATTTGTAAATTGTCATAACACTATAACAATATATCAATGCTTGCATTTTCTTATTAATATATAAAAAAACTTTTATTATTATTAGTTAGGAATTATCACTTGACTATTGTCTAGCCCTTGCTAATTTCCTTCTTTTATAGTATATTTTCATAATGAATTTTTTATTTTCTGTCAATCTTTATTATTTCTTGTTTTTCGTGTTTTTCTCTAAATGTTTTTCAAATTCTTCATCCCATAAATGATATGAGCTAATGAAAAAGTTTGGTTATTTCATTCACATATTTTAGAGTTTATTTTTATTTCGTATTTTTCAGCTTTGTATTCCTTAAATTCTTCAATAGCATGCTTTTGTTTTCTGTTCAATACTGACAGTAAGGAAATTTTTATTCGTGTTTTGATGTCTTGAGTATTTGCAATATTCTATGGAATTTGATTCTGATTTCATTTGGGAAATCAGCTCTTTCCTAAAATCATGTTTGGTATGATTAAATAATCCTATTTTCATTTAATATATTCGATAATATAAAAATAAGCAATCACATATTGTAAAAAGATACATGAGATAATGAATATTATTATAATTCATTCAATTTTTAAATTTTCTTTATCATCAATCACACTTTTATAATAGACGTAATAAAGCTATTAAAATAGTTATAAGAAATTATGTTGATAAGCAAATTGTTAAATTAAGGTTTATAAATAAATTTTCTAAATTGATTTCTTGTTTTGAAATATACAAGTATATTGCTTATCGTATAAAATCATTAAATTCTAATTCAAATATTGAAAACAAAATACCGCATGATATATCCCTTTTATTTATTTTCATGTAGTTTAAGGTTGAAATAAAAATAATAGCTAGTCCGATATAAATAAATTATATAAAGTCTTATTCTTTTGTTTTAATTTATCAACTATTTAGACTCTTATATTATCTTCACAAACAGATTTCAAATACAAAAATTATGTAAATTCCAACTTAAAATAATTATTATCATGATTCCCTATATAATTAAATCAGAGATAAATTGTGATGATATGTCCCTGATTTCACGAGAAAAGTTGAGAAAGTAAGGAGGTTTCAGTATTATCTTTTGACCAAAAATAGAGAAAACATATTGACTTAGAAACTAGGAGTCCTGTTAAAAATAGCGGCGCTAAGTAGTTTTACCTCGAAAAAATTGCTATAATACAAATTGTTGATTTCAAATGTATAGTTAAACTTATGCTTAGACATTTATGTCCAAATTTTAAGTGTTTTAAAAATGTCTATAATTATTCTTTTATTAGGGCATAATGCAAAATTAGTTTATAAAATATGGTACCAGATCCTTTGAACAGATGGTTTTACTTTAGTATGCAATATCATCTAAGACTTAGTCAGAAAATAGAAAAAATTATGAATAAAATGATCACCAATCTGTTAGAATCATATCAGATTCAATATAAATATTTTCGCGATAAACTTAAAAACCTTAAAGATTTGAAAATAGATTGCATAAAGTATTCTCTTGTTTCTAAAGCTAAAAGGCAAGTAATTCAAAACATTCATACTGCAAAATGCTTTAATAAACAAAATCATTGCAAAAGAGGCTACTTTAAAAGAATGAATTTTCATATGAGATAATATATATAAAGTTAATAGATTATCTTTTATAAACTATATAAGAGCTGATAATAAATAGGATTTTTATATAAAGAAATTAATCAAATCTCTGTTTCTCTTTACTATCTTCAGATATATAAGTTTAATATACACATACTTCGCACTGACTAATTTTTTAAGCTTAAAATTTTCTCATCAATTCTATTAAAAGTTAAAAAAATTCACTCATAGCACCAGCTTAAGCTTTTCCTCAGTCCAACAAACTCGTAATATATTCAACCCCAAGTTCAGTTATTTTCTCCCTAGGTTGTGCAAGTGAAGGAAAGCAATCATGAGCATCTCTCCTCCTCAGTTGAAGGTAAAAAATCTAAAAATTCATTTTTTCTCTTCTCTATCAAATCTTTTACAAGATTCAAAGTATTTTCCTTACTAAATATCTTAAGACTTTCTGCTCTTAGTGCCCACTTAAGAACCAAATTTAAGAGGTGAGGATTTAATTTAATTTGAAGTTTTTATTCACTTTATCAAAATCTAAAAATCTCCTCAGCATTGAGAAACACAAAAATATCAGCATATATCACATCACTATGGGGAGTTTATCCATTTTTACAATTACTATATATACCCCAAACTATATTTTTTCTGCATTACTCTCTAATCATACTCTTAATATGATAATATAAATCTAACATAAAAAAATGGAATACCCTGTTGACCCAAAATTTAAAAAGCTAGCCGAACAAGGCCACAAAAATATCAAAGTTTTCGCTAACGGAGTATCAAACCGGCCCAGAAGATCCCAAGACCACATATCATTTTGCCGTCAAGAAAGCGGTCTGGGTCTAAGTCCTGAATCCAAACCAAAAAGTCATCCATTATATTCATTAAAAGAATTATCAAGTGCCCTCGGGTCAAAACTCAACATTTCATTGCCTTCTGACTCTTTAGAATCTTTATCAAATTTCTTAAGTAAAAAATTGAGTAACTTAATTTACTGTACTCTACAAGACCTTCATGAAGGTGTGCGGATTTTACTAGAATCCATAACAAATTTCGAAAAATTCAATCAGAAAACCTGCACTTTAACTTTAGGCAGCCATGAATTTTTGTTAAAAATTAATTGTAAAGATATACCTATAATACCTAAAAGTCAGATAAGCAGTTTTCTAAGCCGTGATTGGGATGAAATTATGGTAAGAACTCAAAATCATATAAAATTCCCTAGTTCAGTTATTGATATGTGTAGAAACTATGAAGAATCCATGCTTGAAGCCTATGCTGAAATTCAAGAACCTGAAAACATTGTAAAAGGTTGTAAAAAAATATCATATCAGTCCCAATACGCAATTAACATGCAGCTACAAATGCTGAAAAAAAATGAAAAAGACCAAAAAAAGCTCAAAACCCAGCTTGAATGGGAAAAAACTGAACTTAAGACTTTAAGAGCTATAATGAAGCAGAAAAAAAACGATATGCAAAGTGAAATCGAAAACTTAAAAACAAAAAGACTTGCTGTAGCCCATGAGTCAGTCAAAACAGAAAAAGAAATAGAAAAAGTCAATAAAAAACAAGAAAAAATCCAAATGGCCCTTGAAAAAATGGTCAGATTTTTCGAAGAACTTGATGAAGAATCTAAGTATAAAGCTGAGCTTATCGAGATTAAAAATAATGATAAAGACTTTTCTGTTGTAGAAGAAATTGAAGCATTAGAGCAACAGTTGAAGAAATTAGATGGGATGCTAAGAAGATGTAGAAATGAGGAAGTAGATCAAATAAACACACAAATTTATAGGGTTAAGACTAAGATTTCAAGTTTGAAATCGATTAGTGCAATAAATGGTGTGACAAGCATGCGAAAAAATGCTAAAAATGCGATGGAAAATTTAAATAGAGTTTATTCGATTGATGATGTTAAAAAAAGAACTCCTATTAAAAGATATACTGCGGTGTTGAATTCACCATTTATGAATAAAAACGGGAAGATTATACCAACTTTGAGTAAAGAATTTGAAGCTTTTAAATATTGTAATAATACTGTGAAAACTAATAGGTATGCTTTGGAGAATTGTGAACTTGATGATATTGGGAATTTTGATTATGAAAATACTATACCGTGTGGAGATAAAAACAGCTTAAGTCCCTATAAAACTGTAAATAAGGCTGAGAATTTGTACCTTAATATTAGCAAAATAAACCCTTTGATAGATTTTAAGAATCATAAATCTTATGATTTTAGTACTGCGCAGTCTTCTGATGTGAGGGAATCTGATATAAAATTAGATGATGCAGAAAAGATAAGAAACAATGCTGTAGAAAAAGAAATAGAGTTTGATATTAAACTTAAAGAATTAAAAGCTCAAAAAATTAAAATTCAAGAAGAACGTGGAAGACTTTTATCGAAAATCCATAATTTAAGGCAATACCTGCAAGATTGCTGTGAAGAAATCAGTTTAGTTTCATAATATAATTAGTAGGTAATAAATAATAGTATCTTTAACATCCTAAAATCACTTTTTATAATTATTTGTTACCAATTCTTAAAAGAGACTAAGAAGCAATAAAGATTAAGACTAAAAATAGTTTTATAATAGTTCTGAGGATCCATAAAGATTCTTTATTATTATTATAAATAAGATGAAGTACTTGTATATAGTTCATAATTGCATACATTTACTTTCTAGAAAACTATTAACAGTCACAATTCTAAGCATTAATTCCAATATCCTGACAAAAAAGTTATATCTCTAGAAAAGTAACAAAACTCCAAAAAAACCAAATATTCCAAAAATTTCACAAAAATTCTCATCCAAATAATCTCTCCTCAATCTCAACTCACTAAAATCTAACTTCCCATCATCAAACTCATTTACCTAACTATCAAGCCAATTCCCTAACCCTTCAATACTCTCTCCCATCTTAGTCTTATATTTTCATATTTAATATTTAAATACATGCTAGGAGGAAATATAGCGGGAATTATAATTCCATCTCTCTCTCTTATTCTCTGCGGGTTATCTTTAGCTGGAACTTTAAAATCCGCCAGAGTACTCAAGTCAATATTCACCCATAGAAAATTCCAGCCTTTGAACTCATTTGAAGTAGAAGTCCGCACTCGGCATTCATTAAAAACCATATTCAAACGAGTATCACCTTTATATGGAGCTTGGTCCTATGATTCTGTACAATACGAGATGCCCCCAATTGGACACATTTTCCAAATTGCTGTTTATATTTCGCTTATATGGGGAATAAACTTTTATGTTGCTGTACTTGAAGAACAAGCATATTTGGTTTTAAGCATACTTATTGGTGTTATTTGTAGTAGCTTGTCTATAGTTCTTTGTTTGATTATGCATGATGCTTTTGTTAAAAGTTTTAATCAGAAACTTAAGATTAAGGAAATTGAAATTAAAGTCGTTGACAACTCGACGATGCTTGATGGAAGGTTTAAGGAACCTCAAGAAATTGACTTGTTTCAGTATAGAGACCTTGTTTTTTCAGGGGTTTTAGCTTTGATGTTTGGATTCATGGGTGGGTTTTTCAGCTATTTTCATAGTGCTGGTGCTGATGAAGAGGTTTTTTTGCTGGCTTTGATTCAGATTACGATATCTTTTGCCCTTGATTTGCCTTGGAGACTTTTTGTTGGTAAGGTTTTACAGAAGTCCCAATTTTGTGTTAGGTATGAGAATAGGTTTATTCCGGTGTGTGTGGATATACCGAAAGGACAGGTTGCTAAGATGAAGATTAAGGAAATTGTTTGTGATGAAGCTAGTGAATCGCTTCCACCTAATGATTTCTCTATACCGTTAGAGTATTCTGAGGATTATTCACCAAAAAGGTATAAGGGTATGGAAAAAGAGCATGAACTTCAAGTTGTCAGAGAGTCAATAGGGGTTGAATCTGAGCCTGAACATGAGTACAGTGAAAAAGCTCCATCAAACCGAAGCATTGATACTTGGGCTTCTCATAATGTTGTATCTGAAGAAGAAAATATCCAAAACCCTTTGATATTCCCAGGTACACCACATGCAAGATCTCCAATAAAATCAAATTATTGCTCTCCAATCAAATACTCAAGTCCCTTGAAAGTTTCAAATAATAATAAAGGACAAGGGTTTATGCATTTGCATGAATGCTCAATGGACTATGAGCCTAATGCTGAATTTTCAAAGGACTATTCAGAGAACTCAGGGATTGTTGCTGAATTTAAAGAGAAAATTGTATTTGAAAAAAACCTTTTTGATAGTCAAGAAAAATATTCAGATAATTATTATGAGAGTATTAGTGAAACAAGTGAGGAAGCTGCTAATGGAGAAGTGATGATATTACAAGATTTGATTGGGAATACAGAAGAAAATGAAGTTTATGAGGGAAATGCTTATAAGGGTAGCAGGCTACATAGTGAGCAAGATATGGAGCCGGAAATTCCTCAGATTTATATGAGGACAATCGAAAGTGACAAATCGGAAAAAGAAAGTTTCCCAAATTTTGGAAAAAATAATGGGAACTCGAGTAGGTCAACACCAAAATGCCTATCAAATCGTTCAGTAAAAGATGAAAAAAGCATAAAAGGTTCATCTTCACGGAGCAAATATACCCCACCAAAAGGCCCAATAGAAAAAACTTCAGAAAAACAGAAATTAGACAGTAGCAGATCAGGTCACAGCAGTCGATCTCAAAAAAGCTCCTCCAAAAATCAAAACAAAATCCTTTCATCCAAAGAAAAAACCCCAGAAAACCTGCCAAAAATTGACTCTCACCTACATCAAAACAGCGAAAAGTCTAAAAAAAGCTCAAAATCTCCTAATTCATATAAAACTCAAACTCCTGAAAACCTTCCCAAACTTGACTCAAATCGAAGCGACCACTCCCAACAAAGCTTAAAATCAAAAACAAGCCTCAAAAGTAAAGAAAAAACCCCAGAAGCCTTTCCGAATATCGAAAAATCATCACTTCAACAAAGTGAAGCCCAAAAATCAAGTCAAAGTTCCTTAAGCAAATCCAAAATCTCAGAAAAAAGCCAAAAATCTTTAGTTAGAGGGAAAACCCCATCCAACGAAAACATCAAAACTATTGAACGTGACAAGCAGTTTCTTGAAGATTATACAGATTTAGATAATCTCCATAAACTCAGTAGAAACCCAAGTTCCTTATCTAAAAAATCTTTAAATGACAAGTTTTCTATAGCAAAAGTTCCTTCAACAGGGAAATTTTATAATGAGGATATGACGAATTCTAAGAAAAACCTTAAAATTTCAGGATATTCTGTAGGATCTGATAAGGTTGGAGGACATTTTTTATCGAGTTATGGGCAGGATTCATTTGAAAGTTCTATTTTACCTACACATAATGAAGATTATAAAGCTGACGCTGAGGATTCACATGAACTGTCTGGGATATCTTCGAAGTCTAGTGAAAAAAGTTTGAGTCCTAAAAAGGAGAATGTTGGAGTAAAGAAGATTGAGGAGGAACAGAAGATAAAACCTATTATGAACCTTGCCCAGAAACTTTCATTGATGGGTAATAAACTGAACTTTCTTCCGAAAAAACCTTCTGGACCTCCTGATAGTTCAGTTCCAGGTAAAATATCGAAAAAATCAATCAGCCTTCACAGAAAACTCATATCATTTGAGGAAGACTGTCAAGAGCCTAAGCCATCAGCATTGACTCAGTGTATTTCACCTTTAAGCATAAGAAACAAGGATTCTGAAAGCATGGACTTCAGAGGTGATTTCCATTGTTCCCAAATCCTTGAAGAAAATGATATTATCGAGCCAAAACAACAAGAAAAAATCAGCGAGGAAGTTCAAGACACACCTGTATTTAAAGGTTTCAATCAATTAGAAAGTTCTAAGAAAATTACTGAAAAAAACAGTAGTTCTGAATCAGAGAGTAGCTCTATATCTTCAGAAAACCATGAAAATAGTGACGTGATTAGTAAGAAAAAGTCAACAAGGAGAAATGAAATGAGAGCTGCTGTGACATCAGGACAAGAGTCTGATGAAATTTATATGCGTCCACCGCAGATTAGTGAGAATCAGTTTAGATCCAGGTCTCAAAATGAGCGAAAGGGAATCAAACCTCCATCACGTCCTTCAAAATCCCGTGAAAGCGAACATGAAATCACAATCTCTGCTGACTTCCAAAAATCATCTGACCCCGATATGTTCTTCGTTAAAAAAATCACCGAAAAGCCTGATTTAATCCGCGACAACACAATCTTCAAGAAAAAAAGTAAGAAAAAAATTCTTAAAAACATCGACAAAATCCTCTCAGGCAAAGAAAATGAAGTCGATGACCCCGAAATACTAAGACTAAAATCTATGCTCGCATCTAGACAATCCTTTAAAAAAAAACATGTAGAGTTACCAAAAGATAATCCATATAATAAGAAAATTCCAACAATAATGTCAGATTCCAATACACCAATGGAAGAATATAAGCTCAATCCTGAAGCAGTTAAAAGACGTGAAGAAAGGTTAAAGAGGATATCTTCAATATATGCAACAAAAAAATCTAAAGACCAAAGTAAGTCGAAAAAGCCTAAAGGCAAACTTTCGCCTTCTAAGTCCGAAAATACAATTAAAAGAAAAAATACTTATTTGTAAGGATAATGTAAATGGATTTATAATGAATAATGTAATTTGTCTCATCTGTAATGGCAATGAAAGTGACTATTCTTTGATAGAATACTGCTCAGAAAAGCATATTTACCATAAAGCATGCCTTTCTAAGGTGATTAGCAATATAGATTTCAAACCTTGGTGTTTAAGTTGCTTTATTTATGCCATTTCGTATATAAAGAATTGCGATTATTGTTTGTTATGCGGTAATAACTTGTCAAATTGTCCTAGGAAAATCAATATGTGCAGAGAATGTGAAGAGAAATTTCCAAATCGGATTTCCATGCCTAAATGCACCTATTGTGAAAATGCTCATGTGATGTCTGTAAGAAGATGTATCAATTGTAGAACTTATAATGGTCAATTTGATGAAATAAGTAAAGGAAATTTTATATGTAAAGCATGTTCAGAAAATACAAATGACTATAATCAAGGAGCAAATGCTGTAGTTTTAAGTGATCATTATGAGGAAAGTCTAAAAAAAGGAAAAAAAGGAAAAAGTGGCAAATGTGTTTTGTGTAGAAAATATGACGATGATAGTTTTATATTATGTCCGAAAGGGTATCATTATTGCAATACATGCAAAAATTGCGGTGATTTTACTTATGTCAAAGATGACTGCAGCTGTTCAAGTTGTGAAGAAGTTTTATCTTTACTTGATATTAAGAATATCCCACAAATATTAGGTCAGCCAAGTAAAGTATACGAAGAGCCTTGTAGTGTTTGCAGAAATTATAATGCTTATAATTATATTTCTCAATGTCAAAAAAATAAACTTTATTGCCCTTCATGCTTGGGCTCACGCAAACAACAAATTTCTGAAATTTGTCCTTGTGCTTATTGCCAAAGTTTATCAAGAGGGGTATATCCTAAATTCTTCATTCCTTGTACTATATGCTCTAAAAGTTCACTTTTCAATTACAAATCGTTATGTAATCATTTTTATTACTATTGTGAGAACTGTTTAGGCACCAGGCCTGAAGAAATATCATCAAAATGTGAATGTGAGAATTGCAGTCTACTATCAAAATCCTTTTTTATAAAACAATGCTCAATTTGCAAACAATATGAAGGGATCATTGAAGATTTCGTATGTCAAAATAAGAATTACTATTGTGAAAGCTGTTGTGGCAAGAAGAAATACCAGATGATCCGTGAAATATGTCAATGTAATAATTGTACGGATTTGTATAATTCCCTATATGCAAACTATATGGGAAAAAATTGCGAAATTTGTAGTGGAAGGTTTTTACCAAATAAAAAAAGTTGTTGTCCTAATGAGTTTTATTATTGCCAATACTGTTGTAAAGAAAGTGCATATGAAATTTTTGAAATTTGCAATTGCTCTTGGTGCAAAATGATGATGGAAGACGGGATATCACAAAATTCTCAATTATATTCAAGCATCAACTGCAAAATCTGCCTCAATATTTTTTTCTATAATACTTCAGAACTATGCGAAAGAAAGCATTTTTATTGTAACAACTGTTTAAAAGCAAATAATATCAATGTAAACTTGTTTAAATGCACTTCGAATTACTGTACAAAAATAAAAGAAAAGTGGTCAAAAATACCTTTAGAAATTTGTTTTATTTGCAAAAAACCAGGGATATTTGAATGTAAAAAAAGACATAAATTGTGTGAAAAGTGTATTTTTGAAGGGAATTTGAAAAAGTTGAATGAAATTTGTGATAAGATTAGTCAGAAAAGATATAAGGAAATTGATATGAAGTTTCAGTATAGATGTGGGTTTGATGGATGCGATGATTATATTAGGGTGCCTAGTAATTTGATACTAAAGTATGATGGATATTTAAGTACAAAAAATTCGCAGATACTAGGAAGATTAGTAGCATACATTAATGGGGTCAAAGTGAGTTGCTTTGCTTGTGAATTAAATAGAGCTGCTAGAGATGCTCAGAGCATGCAATTAGGATGCAGATGCTGATTGCTGAAGATAATAGGCTAAAGATTTAGAATTAATAGCATTAATTATGATGCATAATGATTTTGATTAGAGAATAGTATGGTATTATATGGTACAGGTAAAATATCAAAAAATCAATCAGCCTTCACAGAAAACTCATGTTATTTGAGAAAGACTGCCAAGAGCATAAGCCATCAGAATTATCCCAGTGTATTTCACCTTAAGCATAATAAACAAGGATTCTTAAAGCATGAACTTCAGAGGTGATTTCCATTGTTCCAAATCCTTGAAAAAATGATATTATCGAGCCAAAACAACAAGAAAAAATCAGCGGGGCAGTCAAGGTATATCTGTATTTAAGGGTTTCAATCCATTAGAAAGTTCTAAGAAAATTACTGAAAAAAAAATCGTTCTAAATCAGAGAGTAGCTCTATATCTTCAGAAATCCATAAAATAGTGACGTGATTAGTAAGAAAAAGTTAACCAGGAGAAATGAAATGAAAGCTGCTGTGATATCAGGACAAGAGTCTGATGAAATTTATATGGGTCCACCACAAATTAATGAGAATCAGTTTAGATCCAGGTCTCAAAACGAGTAAGGGAATCAAACCTCTTTCATGTTCTTCAAAATCATATGAAAGCGAACATGAAATCATCATCTCTGCTGACTTCCAAAAATCATTTTACCCCAATATGTTCTTCGTTAAAAAAATCACCGAAAAGCCTGATTTAATCCGCGACAACACAATCTTCAAGAAAAAAAGTAAGAAAAAAATTCTTAAAAACATCGACAAAATCCTCTCAGGCAAAGAAATTGAAGTCGATGACCCCGAAATACTAAGACTAAAATCTATGCTCGCATCTAGACAATCCTTTAAAAAAAAACATGTAGAGTTACCAAAAGATAATCCATATAATAAGAAAATTCCAACAATAATGTCAGATTCCAATACATCAATGGAAGAATATAAGCTCAATCCTGAAGCAGTTAAAAGACGTGAAAAAGGTTAAAGAGGATATCTTCAATATATGCAACAAAAAAATCTAAAGACCAAAGTAAGTCGAAAAAGCCTAAAGGCAAACTTTCGCCTTCTAAGTCCGAAAATACAATTAAAAGAAAAAATACTTATTTGTAAGGATAATGTAAATGGATTTATAATGAATAATGTAATTTGTCTCATCTGTAATGGCAATGAAAGTGACTATTCTTTGATAGAATACTGCTCAGAAAAGCATATTTACCATAAAGCATGCCTTTCTAAGGTGATTAGCAATATAGATTTCAAACCTTGGTGTTTAAGTTGCTTTATTTATGCCATTTCGTATATAAAGAATTGCGATTATTGTTTGTTATGCGGTAATAACTTGTCAAATTGTCCTAAGAAAATCAATATGTGCAGAGAATGTGAAGAGAAATTTCCAAATCTGATTTCCATGCCTAAATGCACCTATTGTGAAAATGCTCATGTGATGTCTGTAAGAAGATGTATCAATTGTAGAACTTATAATGGTCAATTTGATGAAATAAGTAAAGGAAATTTTATATGTAAAACATGTTCAGAAAATACAAATGACTATAATCAAGGAGCAAATGCTGTAGTTTTAAGTGATCATTATGAGGAAAGTCTAAAAAAAGGAAAAAAAGGAAAAAGTGGCAAATGTGTTTTGTGTAGAAAATATGACGATGATAGTTTTATATTATGTCCGAAAGGGTATCATTATTGCAATACATGCAAAAATTGCGGTGATTTTACTAATGTCAAAGATGACTGCAGCTGTTCAAGTTGTGAAGAAGTTTTATCTTTACTTGATATTAAGAATATCCCACAAATATTAGGCCAGCCAAGTAAAGTATACGAAGAGCCTTGTAGTGTTTGCAGAAATTATAATGTTTATAATTATATTTCTCAATGTCAAAAAAATAAACTTTATTGCCCTTCGTGCTTAGACTCACGCAAACAACAAATTTCTGAAATTTGTCCTTGTGCTTATTGCCAAAGTTTATCAAGAGGGGTATATCCTAAATTCTTCATTCCTTGTACTATATGCTCTAAAAGTTCACTTTTCAATTACAAATCGTTATGTAATCATTTTTATTACTATTGTGTGGACTGTTTAGGCACCAGGCCTGAAGAAATATCATCAAAATGTGAATGTGAGAATTGCAGTCTACTATCAAAATCCTTTTTTATAAAACAATGCTCAATTTGCAAACAATATGGAGGGATTTATGAAGATTTCGTATGTCAAAATAAGAATTACTATTGTGAAAGCTGTTGTGGCAAGAAATACCAGATGATCCGTGAAATATGTCAATGTAATAATTGTACGGATATGTATAATTCCCTGTATGAAAACTATATGGGAAAAAAGTGCGAAATTTGTAATGAAAAGTTTCTACCAAATGAAAAAAGTTGTTGTCCCAATGAGTTTTATTATTGCCAATACTGTTGTAAAGCCAGAGCATATGAAATATTTGAAATTTGTAATTGCCCTTGGTGCAAAATGATGCTGGAAAGCGGGGTATCACAAAATTCTCAATTATATTCAAATATCAACTGCAAAATATGCCTCAATAATTTTTTCTATAATACTTCAGAATTATGTGAAAGAAAACATTTTTATTGTAGCAACTGTTTAAAAGCACATAATATCAATGTAAACTTGCTTAAATGCACTTCGAATTACTGCACAAAAATAAAAGAAAAGTGGTCAAAAATTTCATATAATCAAGGAAAAATAACTTCTGGGGGCAGCTTAGAAATGTGTTTTATTTGCAAAAAACCAGGGATATTTGAATGTAAAAAAAGACATAAACTGTGTGAAAAGTGTATTTTTGAAGGGAATTTAAAAAAGCTGAATGAAATTTGTGATAAGATTAGTCAGAAAAAATATAAGGAAATTGATATGAAGTTTTGGTATAGATG
The DNA here is from genome assembly GCA_001970955.1 of Stentor coeruleus. NCBI lineage: Eukaryota > Ciliophora > Heterotrichea > Heterotrichida > Stentoridae > Stentor > Stentor coeruleus. The sequence continues at coordinate 14,842 of MPUH01000925.1, read as the reverse complement.
TGGGTTTGATGGATGTAATGATTGTGTTCTTGTGCCTAGTGACTTGATGCTGACAAAGTATGATGGATATTTAAATGCAGAAAATGCACAGATGCTAGGAAGATTAGTAGCTTATATTGATGGGGTTAAAGTGAATTGCTTTGCTTGTGAATTAAATAGAGCTGCTGGAGATGTTCAGAGGATACAATTAAGATGTAGATGCAGGTGCTGAAGATAATAGGCTAAAAAGATTTAGAATTAATAAAATTAGTTATGAGGATATAATGATTTTTTGATTAGAGAATAGTGTGATAGTATATAGTACTCCTCAAATATTTTCGGTGATTTATGTTAAGAATAGATAGAATAAAAATCTTAAAATTTACAAGAAATTATATACAATATATGATAAATTTGAAGATCCACTAACTTTGATGAGAAAAGTAATATAAGAGCTTGAGATAATATATCCACCTAATATTGAATTTTATCAAATGCATTCATTATCATTAAGTCATCCTAATTTTAATAGTTCCTAATTTTACATAAAGAATGATCAGAAGAATAACATATGAAATATGAATTTAAAACATAAATAATTACATATTTAAAAATAATGTATCTTAAAATAGATATAAAAGATAGGAAAAATTAGAGTATATATATTTGGTAGAGTTATCAGAAAAGTTATTTGCTTTACTCAAGTAGAGGGCACCAACGACAAGTAAAACTAATTTACTCTATCTTAGATATATTTAAAAGCTTAGCTAGCTCAGTAAATATCCTATTTTAAAATTTTTAAATCTAAATATTTTTCTGATTCAAAACTAGTATTAAAAAGCAAATTATTTTAGGAAAGAATGGATTTTTATTTACTCTGTAAAAGGAAAATAAAAATCTGTATTTATTCTGTTTTGAAGAGAAGATAATATCCTAAAAGTGGCAGTTTAATGAGCTGAGTTTCAAGTTTTATCGAAAATACATTGATTATATGATTGTAATGCGTAATTCCTAGAAAATGAACATTAGGAAAATTTTCATATTCGATTAATAGTTTTTTTATCAGAAGAAGAATTGAAAATAAAGTCAAGAGCTGATATTTAGTAAAGAAGAAATACAGATATTTACATATTCTGATGCTTTTTAGATTGATGCATCCAATTTTATATAGCATAATATGCATATATCATATAATAAGTAAATTTTTATAAGCAACTTATTAATCTAGCAGAACTTATTTTATAAATATATATAATAAAAATTGTTAGCTTATGCAAAAACTATTTTTAAGATAAATCCAGTATTTAAACATAAAAATCATGTAAATTTTCATTAAAAACCTTAACGAACCTAATCCCATAATTTTCTCCTGAAAATCTTAATTGATTTGCATTTAAACCAGTTTATTATCCAAAAAAAAACTTTACCTCCCTATATTACAAGAAAATACTCTTCTTAAATCTAAATCCTCACATAAATCTTCAAAACATCAAACCCTAAATATACATCTAAGCCAGGTGAATAATTAGGTCTTAAATATGAGCCATATTAAATATGCTGGCGAATTTTATATTGCTAGGACTGGCAAATGGGGTGATCTTAACTGACAGGATGACTTCATTTCCTCAATTCCCTGAAATCCCACCTTTCGATATGTACTCCGGATTTCTCGATGTCCCCAATTCTAAAGGCAAGCAACTTCACTATGTATTTGTGGAAAGTCAAAACAACCCAGCGACTGACCCTCTGATCCTTTGGTTAAACGGTGGGCCAGGGTGTTCGTCAATGGATGGTCTTTTCTATGAGAACGGGCCTTATATTTATATTGACAACTCAACAACTCTAGTCAAAAACCCATACTCTTGGAACACAAATGCTTCAGTCATTTACCTTGAGTCTCCAGCAGGAGTTGGTTTTTCTCCTCTAGGTGATGTTTCTAACAACTATACAACAGATCAAATCACTGCTCATGATAATCTCTTAGCTCTGCTACAGTTCTTCAAAGGATTTTATGAGTACAGACACCTACCATTTTACATAACTGGTGAAAGCTATGCTGGCATTTATGTACCAACTCTTGCTTTAGCTATTGTTAACTATAACTCTTATACACCTTACATCCCCATAAATCTTCAAGGTATTGCTGTTGGTAATGGGGCTACTGATTGGAGATATGACACTTACCCAGCTTTTATGGAAATGCTTTGGACTTATGGCATGATGTCAGTCCAAATGCACACTCAACTAATGCAGGATTGTGATAATATGCAAGATTGGTCTTCTGAAGCTTGCCAAGAAACAGTAGGTGAAGTTTATAACACTGTTGATAGTGTTAATATATATGATATATATGGTTATTGTTGGCCTGGTATGTCACAAACCTCATATGAAGATAATCAAGGCAAACTAAGATTCTTAACTTCTATTCTTAAAGATACAGTTATACCTCCTTGTATAGCCTGGGGTGGGATTTATACTTATTTAAACAACGCTACAGTGCAAAAAGCTTTTAATATTCCTCAACCAGCAACCTGGGGATTTTGTGCTGATTTGGATTATGTTAAAGATATGCAGCATGGGTCATTTTATGCATACCCCGCGCTGATTAATGCTGGGCTTAATATTTTAATCTATTCTGGGGATACTGATGGAGCTGTGCCTACTATTGGTACTAGGAACTGGATTAGAAATTTGAATCTTGGGATTTCTGAACCATATAGGTCATGGTATGTGAATGAACAAGTTGCCGGGTATACAATTGGGTATACTGGACTTAGGCTAGTTACAGTTAAAGGTGCTGGACATATGGTTCCACAATGGAAGCCGGCACAAGCTCAGCATATGATTCTTTCTTGGCTATTTGGAACTAGTCTTTAAGTTTTAGTATGATTAAGCTAGATTGAAGTTAGTATTATAAGGTTTTTTATAGGTGGTGAAAGTAGAGGAACTAGTTTGTATTGTATTATTTATGGTAATTTATGTATAATTAACACTTTTATATATGATTATGTGTTATTTATACGGTTGTCTATTAATATAATATATGCTTTAAAATACATATTTGTTATAGTAATAATATATTATATGATACTTTTAATTGTAAAGCATATCATCATAACTCTTAGGTTATTTTAAATTTAATTAAATCATTTAACTTCTATAAAATAATAGCTTTCACATAATAGTTTATTAACAAATATTTACTTTTCAGTTTATTCTAAAATTATTTAATTAATTTGAATGGAATTTGTTATTATAAGCAAAGAAAAGCTCTTAATTCTCATTTTCATCTGTTATATCTCTAATCGGATAAATGCTATCAAGTTCTGATCCCTTATTTCTCAATGAAGAAAATCTGCTCGGTCCATTTTAAGATTCACATCTGGTCCTGAAGAATTCTGAAAAGTTAAATGCTGAGAATCCCCAACTTTTTTCCAAAGGGAATTTGATTTCTTTATTTCAAGTTTGCTAATTGGCTTATATATAAATCACATTTAAAAAAATTGTGAGGACCTTTTTTCGTATAATGATAATAGGTTTCTTCATTATGAAATTTGTGATGAAAATGGTTGATTTTTATTAAACCCAGATAAGCCTTATATTATTTTTTTATTATGACACTATGCTTTAATGTTATTGCTATGATTTCTTAATAGTCTAATTATGAAGTAGTATATGGAGATTGTGATGAATACTAATTTAGCTCAGTTATAAATGAGTTAAAGATACTAATTTTTTTAAAGAAAAGAACTTAAGCTAACAATTGCTACTTGAATTTTTGGAGATATGAGGGAGTATGAAAAAACAAGTTCCTATGATGAAGAAGGAGAATATATATAAATTCTTATGATATATAAAGTAGTTATAAAAATATAGAATAAAAATGAACTGCTGCATTTCGCTTAGTCTAAGATAATTTAGTGAACAGGGAAAAGTTATAAATTATACTGTGAAAGTTGATAATGAGTATCCTTAAATTTTATGAAAGAAAAACTGTAAATTTTGATGCTAAATAAAAAATTTAAATTATTGCCTTATGCGTAAAATATGTTAGCACAATAAAATTATAAAATACTAAAATGCAAAAAGTATACATTAGGAAACTCATGGATTATGGTCAAGTGGCTTATAATTCAGGGTAAAATGAGCAATGATAAGTTCGAGTTTATAAATAAAATTTTAAAGTTAAGTGATGCTTCTGATAATGACAAATTAGCTAGAATAAGAATGCGCTTTGAAATAATTTCTTCAGCATCTCTAAAATATTATACTCCAGGCAAGAATTTAACAATTATTAAATCAATGATAGCCTATAAAGTATCGCATAGTCTAAAGCAATATTTGTCTCAAAAACCTATGAGATGGGGCATGAAAGAATTTTTTATGCAAATCGTAAACTTGATATTGTCTGAAACATAAATAAAAATACACAAATAAAATAATATTTTACTATATTAATAATATACTATATGAATCTGCTGATTATAATACACATCAAAGTTTTTAGGCCAACTTAAACTCTAACTTAAATCCCTTTATTCTCTATAAATCATAATTTTTCACATAATAGTTTATTGATTAATATATACTTCTTCGGTTCCTTCTGAAGATCTCATAATAATATTTGAATTAAACTCGTTAGTATCAACAAAGAAAAGCCCTTCATTCTCATTTTTCATCGGCTTCGGTATATCTCTAATTGGAGAAATATCATCAAAATCTAATCCCTGGCTTCTTAATGGAGAAAACCTGCTTGGGTCCATTTTAAAATTCTTATCTGGTCCAGAAGAATTCTGAAAAGCCAAATACTGAGACTTTCTTACACTAGGGTTTGGGGAAATCAGTGAAATACCTTCTTTTCTATAATCAGCCAGTTCAAGATTCAAAAATGTCACAGTTGTACTAAGATCTTTTTGTATGTTCTTCAAATGATTTATTTGGACATTTTGTCTATATATTCAATACTTATCAATAAGTTTTTCAAGCTGCGAATTCCTTTTAATTAAAGGTTCGATTTTATCAGATAACATTTTGAGCTTTCTTTCGCTTTCAACTAATTTCAGTTCCTGCTCAGCTTTTATTTGCGAGTATTCATTTGTATCAACTTTCTTCTGATACCTAGCCGAACTTTCAAACATTTTTATCCTTTTGAAAAGTTCTTCGTTTTTCCGCTCTTCGTCTTTAAGTTTGTTTTCTTGTATGGTTTTACTCGATCTAATAGAATTGATCCTTTCATTTTTTGATATAAGCTCCTTTTCAAGTTTTTCAAAGTTTAAAGTTAGGTCTTTATACTTCTTTTCTAAGGCTGAGTGTTTTCTAACTATTGACATATATTCTTCTTGTTGGTTTTTCCTTGAGTCCTCACGTTTCATTTGCTCCGATATGATTTTTTCCGCTTCTTTGGTCACTTTTTCTAAGGATTCTTGAAATTCTCGGCTTTTATTCCTAAGAAAATTGTTTTCGTCGATAAGTTTTTTTTTCTTTTCCTCTAGTTTACCATTTTTTTGTTGAAACTTGCTAATTTGGTCAGAATAGACTGTGTTCTGAGATTCTAACTGGCTTATATATGACTCGTGTGAAGCGAGGATTTCAAGGTTTTTTTCATATAATAATGATATACTTTTAAGCTTTTCTTCAAAGGGATTTTGGTTTTCAGCTTTGGATGTAGCGATTTCTAGGGCGTTTCGCAAGAACTTATTTTGTTCAGTAAGCAAATCTATATCGTTTTTTGTGTCTTTTAAGTCTTGCTCATGTAAGAGGACTTGGGCTCGATATTTGTCTTCAAGCTCTCGGAATTTTACTTCAAGTTCTTGTTTGGATACAGTAATTAGAGCGAGCTGGGCTTGATTATTTGAAAATTTTTGACTGAGGGTTTTGAAATCTTGGGACTCTTCTTCCATTGCTAGGGAAAAATAATAATATAGGAAAATTAGATTATAATTTTTTAAATTTTTTGTTAAGATAGGTTTTATGAGATTGGGGTTAGGCTTTGACACTTTATTTATTGTGTGGAGAATTTTTATTAGTGCTTTTCCATGGGTGAAGTAAATAATTAGAATTTTTATGAGTAAAAAAGCTTGTTAATATGTAGAACTTGTGAGAATAGTTGGGAGATTATTTTAAATTGCAAGTTACGTGCAGTTTTTGATATTTTAATAAAATAGACAGATTTTTGATATAAGTTTTTAGGAGTAGATTTGATAAAAAAAGAATTATAAAAGAAAAGTTAAGATTTTTTTGTAGATAAACGGAATATCAGGAAATCTATGGAAAAAGAGGACAAATAATTACTTTTAACTTAATAACTGCTGACTTATATAAAACATTGAAAATAATTTTTGAGATAATAACATAAAATGTCTGAAGAAAATAAATCAGCAAGACTTCCTCTTGATGAGCAGTTTATCCAAGCAATCCAAAGATGTGCAGTTGATGAATCTAGAAAACTTTTAAATCAAGGAGTTGATGTGAATCATAAAGATAGAAATGGAAATACTCCAATATTTCACTGTAGTACTCCTCAGCATAGCAAAATCCTGAGATTTCTTATTTCAGCAGGTGCTAACGTCAATGTTGTTAATGTGACTGGGAGTTCACCATTACACTATGCAGCTGAGCGTGGGTGTATGGAAGTTATTCTTATTCTTATGCTTAACGGGGCTGATCCTTCAATTGTCAATCAAAACAAACAAAAAGCTGAAGATTTCTCCCCAAAACTAAAACCTATGATGATTGCCCTAACTAACGATAGACATATATACTCAAGTCTTACAGAAACATACAAAAAGAAGTTAACTCTAATATTTGACGATATCGACCGAGATGGTAGTGGGGTGCTCAACTTAGAAAAAAGCATGAAATTCAACCGATATATGGAAGATATTCCTGCTGACATAGCTCGACGTGATGCTCAGGATTTCCTCAGAGACGTTGGCATTTGTCACAGTGGCCAAGTGAATCTTGATGAATGGCTTTTTTCTTTTGCAAAACTTGTACATGAGCGTGGAAACGAAGCATTGGACCAATTCATTGAAGACTATGAACGAATAGGAAAAGAAAAGTCTAAATTCGAAGACTTTGTCCCAAGAGATTAATAATATAGAATACCCTAAGATTTACGACCACCTTCTAAAGGTGACCTTTGTTCGTCTATTGCCGCGTCTTCCATTAGTTCACTTATTGACTGCTCTAACTCATCAATCCGGTTACCCATTTCATCTATTCTTCCTAGGATTGCATCAGACATTTGCTGGAAACGTGTTTGCATTTGGTTTAATAGGTTTTGAACAAAGACTGTGAGATCTTCAGCTTGTTGTGCTGGCCTTTCTTCATCCGCCATTTAAAATATTATTTAAGTCTGAAGAATTTCTTTGATAATATATATTAGGATTAAAAATTTGGATGATAAATAGTATTTATAATTGGAGTTCGGTTATTATGTTTAGTTATAGAAATATAATATTAAGTATTGGAGTGAAATAGTGCAGGCTTATGTCTATCTTTTAAAAAATATAATATTAATAAACCAGTTTAATTTATATATGATTTAATGTTAGAATTACTTGATAAGCATGATATGAAGGAAATTAAAAGATTTAATTATATTACAGGATATTTAGTATAGCGATTTTATGAACGAAGGATAAAATATATATTTCTTCTTTTATTGTATAGTATCAGATTTATAATAATTCATAAAACAATTGTAGACCATTTCATTAAGAAAAACTATACTAAACTCTATTAAAATCTATAAAATATTAACCAAAAAATGAGACTCTAAAAACTTTCTCAACAATAAAAACTATAATCAAATAACTTAATTAACTTCATATATTTACATTATTCCTTTAACCTTTTCCTATATCCAGCTTTTTTGCTTCTAGGCCTTCTTTTAGCAAATTGCATTTCTGATTCTCTTTTTTCTTTCAACTGTTTGATTTTTGCAAGCCTTTCACTTCTTCTTATATTACTAGTCTCAGAGTCCTCTACATCTTCATAAAAAACTTTAGGAGGAGCCAATTTTTCCTTCTCCTTTTCCATCATCTCTTTTTTACTATTTGCCATTTTCTTACCTTTTTCTTTTATCTTCGATTTTTTTCTTTTTCCTTGATCATTTTTCAAGAGTTTTGACATTTTTCTTGTCATATACTTCTTCGCTTCTGGCTTAGGCGCATTTTCATATCCTTCTGAATCATTCTCATCAGATTTTTCACTCGCAAAGCTTTCTGTAGAAGAACTTATTATATTATCTTCAATAGAAGCATCTTGTATTCGTTGGTCTTCAATAATATTATTTTCTAATTTCGGTTTTGAAGTTTTTTTCTGTTCATTTTCCTTAACTTGCTTATTATTTTTTTCGATTTTTTTCTTTTCCTGCTCTTCTGATTCAGATTCGCTTTTGTTATCATCGGTAGCGCATACTGATTTTTTATTTGATATACTTTTTGAAGGGTTTTCTTCAGGGATAGATTTGATTGAAGCTTTTTTTGATTTGCTTTGAAGGGTATTTTGAATTTCTTGGGTAGTTTTATTATTGGCTTCTGTTAGGTTTCGATTTTCTTGGCTGTCTTGATTACTTTTTGTAGGGATTTTTTCACTCTTGAGGGGATAACTTAATGCTTCGCTTGTTTTATTGGACACTGAGCCTTTGTTTTCATTAGACATTGAATATTTTGAACTTCTTTGGGAATTTAGCATTTCATTCTCAGGTTCTTTGATTTTATCGAATTTTTCATTGGCTTCAGTAGTTTGAAACACTTTAGTTCTTGTACTGTTTTTAAGGATTTCATGGCTTAGATTGATTTCAGGGTTTTTTTCTATGTTATCTATATTGGTTACAGTCTGACTACCAAAAGTTTTTTCTACCATTTTGAAAGCAGGACTTAGTGATTGCTTTTTGGGACTTTTTTCATGATGGGTTTCACTTTTTCTTCGGATACTTGCTAAATTATCTTTTATCGAAGCTCTTACAAAGTTTGAATCTGGATATGTTTGTATGTGGTGCTCAGAAATTTCTGGTATCCCTGCATAAGTAATTTTTTCATTAGCATTCACATCATAATTTTCTCCAATCACTTCTTCATCATATCCTTCCATCCTAACATCCTTAATCTCTTCCTTATCTGCATTCCCTAAACTCCTTCTACTGTCCTTCCCATCCTCTATATCATTCTTCGCAATCTCTCTACCATGATCTTCCCATACTTTCCCGAATCTATGTTCTTTTCCCATCTCCTCTTCCTTTTTTTCATCATCAAGCAGCTTATTCTGCTCATCATCAACATCATTTTGTATAAATTTAGTCTCAGGATTCCCAAAACTGCAAATATTTTCATATTTATGAATAACACTAGAATGTTTTTCAGTTTTTAACTGTAAGTTTTTATCATCATTCTCAACCTCCATATAATCCTCCCCTGCTTCCTCATTAAATTTAGGTGAGGCCTCAGGAGAATAATATTTAGAAGACCCAGTGTCTTCTTCAATACTCTGCAGTTGAAATATAATGTTCTCACTTATAGATTTCTTATAATTTTCTACAGCTTTTTCATCTAAAGTATTATAAATATCATTGATTTCTTGGGATTCTTTAGCGGTATTTTTATAATTAGTATTTTCATCTTCATCATCTTTAGTTTTTTCCTCTTCTATGCTTTTAGATTTCTTTGATGATCCAGACTTTTGCACAAGCATTCCTTGAAATTTTTCTAGTGAAAGTTCAGGATTGTATAACTGTTCTTTAAGAGTTAGGGAACTTTTTACTGGAGTGATTACTTTTTCATACTTTTCATGAAAGGTTTCAATTGGTGGTTTATCTTGATTTTGTATTGGTTTTGGGCTGTTTAAAATTTGAAAAGACTCGATTACTGTTGTAGGAATAAACTTGGCTGGGGGTTCTTGTTTTTTCTTTTGTTGATTGATTTTGGCGGTATTGAAGGAACTTAAAGTGCTTTTGCTTATAGATAGGGAAGCTGGTTGCCTTATTTTCTGGTCAATAGATTTGCTGAAATTTTTTGATTTTGCTTGAGATGCTTGCTCTTTGTTATACTTAACAAAATCTTTTTGTACAGATGAACTTTTTGAGGGATTTTTGCTCATATTTATATAGTGAGTTTTCAGAAAATTATAGAGATTGCGATTAGGATATTGTTTATAATAAGTGGAAAGATGATATTTAGACTATTATTATTGTAGAATTGGACGATATTTTTGGATATTGTGATAAGAAAAGTTTGCTTAGACTCTATGAAAAAAATTATGTGAGTATATAGTAAATTAAGATTGAGCTTGATAGTGATTGGAAACAGGCTATTATTTATAATATTAGAATAGGTATAAGAAGGTTAAAGGAGAAAGTATTCCCTAATGCTAGTATTATCATAATATAAACAATAAGAAGAGCATTTTATTCCAAATCTTTTTAAGATAATCTATCTAACGAAAATTTGAATTCTATAGTTTCAATTTAAAATAATCATAAAAGCATATATAAAACAATCCATCATCCTACTTAAAATTGCAATATAATAATGCTTCAGGGTGTTCAAGATCCTAAATATTAATTTTTACTAAACTATTTTACATCTTTCTTCTAAAAGTAACCAACTAATATAATTTATGCCACTTTTAGAAGCAATGCTTAATTTCATATAATACCATTTTTAAGACATCCAAAATAAGCAATTTCTTGACTTTGTAACTTGTGCACATGTCTGGGTCTGCATATCTTTATATGGCATTTGTGCCTTTAATACATATTTAGTTGAAGATTCAATGCAGCTAATATCCAAAGTTTCTCTGATACTCTGAAACGATGAACAAGACTCATCACAAATTTCTTGATTCATTTTTGTAAATTTATTAGCACCAATCCATGCTATTTTTTCTTCATTTAATTCATCTATTTGTTGTCTCAAATCTTCAATCATATCAAGCATAAACCTGATTTCATCATCCTTATCATTAATGATTTTCCCAGCTCTTTTAAGTTCATCATTTAAAATTTCAATTTGATGATTTTTTTCTATATCCGTAACAATTTCTCTATATTGATGGCTTTTATTAGCTTGTCTTCTTTTATGCTGGGGTTCAGTTTTTCTTTGTTTATCAATAAACATATTCAAAGCTAAAAATTTCCTTATTTTCCTCTCAACAATTTCAAGTTCTTTTTTCATCATAGAGGTTTTAAAATCTTCACTTTCTTCAATCGAGCACCTTGTACTAAGCTCAGCATTGGTTTTTTTATAAAAGTCTAATTCATTTATGGCTTTTGTTAAGGACTTTTCTAAAAATATAATTTTGTCTAAGTAATCATGGTTTTTTTCTGAGACTTCTTCATACTTTTTTGTAAGATTGTGTATGGTCAACTCAAAGTCTTCAAGTTTTTTATCAGTTCTCATACGATATTCTGAAAATTTAGCATTTTGCAGCTTAAATACTGAATATAAAAGTATTATGGCTTTTGTCATGTCCCGTTTTTCTGGAGTTTTGCGGTATTTTAACTTTAATAATATTAGAAGCTCGTGAAGAACTTCTAAGAGTTCTTCTGTATTGTTGTATCCGCAGTAATTATTATAACTATTAACAACAAGAGATATCACTGATATAACTTCACATATCTTTGTATTTATATCATCTTCTTCATTAATACTCATGTGTATACTATCAATACTTGCAGTCAAATTTTCTGGTTTTTCGGAGGAAAACTGTGTTAGCAAACAAGGGTATTCCAAAATCCCACAAAAAAACTCCTCAAAAGTTAAATAATCTGTATTAATGCAATCAGGGTTTTTTAAGATTTTCAATAGATAGGCTGCTTCTTCTTCAGTTTTATAATTGCAAGCACTTTTTAAGTCAGAAATACTTACTAGATTATCTTTATCATAGTCTAATAATGAATAAGCATTTTCGATAGTTTGTTGTAAGTTTTTATCAAGAGACTGGAAAGTTTCTAAATAATAGCTATGCGGTAGTAGTACTGTAGATAATTTTGACATGAAATATTTTTATGAACTGATTAAATTCAATTATATTTTGATCATCTGACTTCAAGTATTAATTTAAGAACTACCCTAACTTTAAACTCAAATTCTACTGTTTATCATCTATGCTAGATAGAAGTATCTTGCTATAACTTGAAAGTTGTAAATAGACTCACTATTTGTAAAAGCATTTAAAAGTTCATTTATTATTTTTAACCTTAAGCTGGAATGAAACTATTTAAATATTTAATTGCTCTTTAGAGATTAAGACGAATGATATAGAATGATTTTCTTGCATTTAATTCACTCTTTCTCCTTGAATTTGCTCCTTTGAAAGATAAATAGCATAATTTTTTTTTAAATCTGGTAATGGTTAATTAAATAAATGAGGCAGTTTAGTTTTCAATGCTTCAAAGCTATTTCTGCTAATATCTCATCACTCTAAAGTGACGAGTTTGATGCTGCATATTCTTAAGAATTTATTCTTATTTGCACACACCAATATGATGTAGTTTATTAATTTTATGATGTTCTAACTTTTAAATCGGTTGATTCAAATATTGAAATAATTCGCCACCCTTATAGACGAAAAATAAAATAAAGTTTATACCGGCAGATGCGGATATATCTCAGTTTATCTTATTGTTATAATAATAACTGTATCTAATTAATTAATTCCAATCCTGCGATTAAATTATTTGAAACCAGTTTACTTCATGAAAAAATCAGAAAAACAAATACTATGGTGAGTAGTAGTTGTGTTAGAATATAATTGCCTTGTAGGTAGCATATGAGGCAAATAAAGTTTTCACGTATTTTCCCTAGCTCAAAGTAAAAAAATCTATCAACATAAAAGAGTCGGGAGTATTTTATAAAAACTTCTGTACTGCAAAAATTATAAATAATTTATAGCACAAGCTCCAAAAGAATTTTATTGTTTTCAAAGATGAATTGTAAGAATTATTTAAATGTATTAATTCCTGAAAATGCCATGTAATATACTATCTATCAGCGGCAAGCTCTTAGCTAGCATATATGAAACATCAAGAAATGGAAGAAAAGTTTTAAGGCTAAGACAAATAATCTTATTTAGCATGAAGTGATTTGATATTATAGAATGGATAAGATGAATTAAAAGAAAAACAAAAATTGTTTATTCTAATTTATATTCAAGAGAAGGTTGTGGAGCTTTAGAGCAATAGCTGAAAGTGAAGAAATATTTGTATCATTATTTAAGTTTGGATTAAAATAAGATTGTGTTTTAGTATTAATATATGAATTTCTTATTATTTAATATTAATGATTTATATAGCAATATATTAATCAGATCACAGCAAATTTATTATATTAAGGTAACACTATTAATTAAATTTGATTATTGATACATTGACATATAAATATTATATTTCATGAAATAATGCTTGGTAAATCCAGGCAATTATGTTTATTGTAAACCACGAAATCAATTCAAGAAGGAATAAAAACTTAATTAGTCTATCCTTTTATGCTTATTATACTTTAAAGTTTCGCACACTATCTTTAATTGTTAAATACTTACTCTTACTCTTTGTCTTTATTTTTTTTTCATTCGGCAAAATACTAGGTTCAATATGAAAGTATTCCCAATGATTGTTTTTTGGTAGTTCTATATTTTAAGCACAAATTAGCATATTTTTCTTGATAACCTGATCCAGAAGTGCTTTCATCATTATATTCATTCTCCAAGAGGATAAGTTTTCTAACTCTAAAATAAAACATTAATTTTAATCTTTCTTCAATGAAGTGCATAGAGCATCTATTCTTTGCTTTCAATAATTAGCTGCTCTGTATATATTTGTCATTAGTTTTTATGCTACCTAGCATAGCAAATTGTAAAGCTAGCAATTTTTTAAAATATTAATAATTTTATCAGAAATCCTGCTGTATTTTTTTTCGCCATTACCTAAGTGTTCTTCTCAAGGTTGAGTCTTATTAATTGATATAAAGATTGAACTTTTAAGGGTAAACTATAAAGTATAAATGGAATAATTTGTTTTTTAAGTTTGCTTATTATTAGAGTTTATTATATATTAGATTAGAATTTCCGATGAGGAAAATAATGTCTTTTTAAGCCGACTTAAAAAAATGCTTATTGTACTTATATTAAGAAGTTTTGCAAATGAAAAAGATTAAGAGGCTGAGGTTAGAATCGAATAAAAACAATTTTAGATGCGTAATAGAATTTTCAGAAAGCATAAAACAATCAGAAAATATATTAATTTCTAAGGAAGCCATCTAGTATACAGAAAATTCTGCTGCTTACTTTTTGCTTAACAAAACTTTATATCTTATGCTGCATCTATATCAGATTGAATAAAAATAAAGTTTCTAAAATCCTTCAGAAGTTTAAATAAAAAATTATCATCACTAATTATTAAAGCCTTGGACTGAATTAGCATGCCCTTACTGTTTTTTGGATGAATTCAATAATCTTACTATTAAATTTCTAATTCTTATACATTTTAACAAAAAAACTCTAACTATTTATGATATGAATCTACTTTAAACGAAAGCACTATATTCTTTAATTAGAAAAATTATATTTTCAAAACACTTCCAAAAGTTGTATTAACTAACCTATTATCTAACTAATTTGATTATCGTCCTAGCCTACACTCTGGATATAAGTTCTTCCAATTTTTAGATGCTTCCGAAATATAATCCTCATCTGATTCAATAGCTTTCGTCTCCATATTATAAATCCTTACTACATCTATTATACCTGTGTAGAAGATACGATCTTTATAGAGAATACTATCTGTTTAAAGGATACTCCCTGTGTAGAAGATACCTAAATATAGAATGCCTTCATATATGATACCTATATAAAGGATACCATC
>MPUH01000924.1:0-29230 GCA_001970955.1 Stentor coeruleus | reverse complement strand
ACACCCTAACACCCTAACATTTATTATGGATAAAAAATGATTAAACTATAACTATAATTATATAGGCTATAAAATACTATTCTCAAGTCAGAAACTAAAAAATCAAGAAAGATAACTAAAATAATTATAATATTTCATAGGTATTTTATATAATTTTACGAGGCATATAATTTTATTCTCCTTCTAAACTGATACTAATTATAATCTAAAGAACCAACGATTTAATATTGGCATACTGCCAACATTTTTCTTTCAGTGATTATTAGTATTTTCTCAGTGCTTTCTAAAAAATCTCCAAGTTTTCTTGATTCCAGGTCATATCCTAATCTATACCACTTAAATTTTCCCGAGCTGGGGCTGGTATCAAATCCATCAATATAAGCTTCTCTTTTTATAATCACTTCAAGATGATTTAAAGATTGGCTCTGCTCAGCAATACTGCTGGAAGTCTTTTAGGTGGTGGGGCTATGAAAACTTCACTTAATTTGATAATCAATACTATTAAAGCATATAATCTCAAAGATATATGATTACAGCACTTAATCATAAAATTATTATAATCAAATATGAAAGTAATAAAAAATATTGAATATTTTACACTGGATTATGAATGTCAAATATTCTATAAAGTAAATTTTGTTTAGATTAAAGATTATTCATAAAAATATAACGTGTATTTACTGTATGTAAAGACGTGAAATTTTATCATATCAGTCAAAACATAATTATTGTATATATAGTGATAGTGTCAGAATTGTAAAAATGACTATGACTCTTATAATTTACTTTATAACTTTTATGTTTTTTTTTGATTAGAATTGTTTGGGGTTATTTCTATGCCTGAAAGCGCTTTGATATACCTTGATCTAAGTATTTTACAAATTATTTAAATTTTATAGTTATATCAATATAGAATTATGATTTTCAAAGATTTAGCATTGCATTTTAGTAGAAAATTGACTTAAATCTAAGAATGATTAGAATATATCATTATATTACTAGGATAAATTTTTTCGTAGTAAGCATTTTTCCCTAAAAAAAATCAAGCTTTGAGTAATGAAAAATGTAAGTCATACTAAACTTTAGAAAATTCATTCTCTTTCTATTATGTAATAAAATGCGCATAAATCTTATATTGCCTTATCTATATTTTTACTTATAAGTATTTTATGACTATAAAAGGTTTAAACTATAATAAATTTTTTAGTTCATTTTGATTAAAGGCATAAAGGTATTACTAAATATTTTTTAGTTAAAATCCTATTTCTAATCTATTTTTTTAACTTTATTCAATTCTAAACTAGTATTCAAGATAAATATTTCGATATAACAACGATTTCTGCAATATGCTCAAGTTCTCCAGTTTCTTTCCTCCGATATGCAAAAATGGATAATAAGTATCTCCATACAATATGAGCATCTAAACAGAAACCCTAAGGCAAAAATAATATATAAATTCAAATACCTTGTTATTATAATCTTCGACCATGATTTCACCTCATCAACAATATCCTCAAGAGTTTTTCCAATCTGGGTAATTTTCACTAAATACATAATAACTATAAGATAAACATGACAAATTCTAAAATATTTTATAATAAGATACAATAATACTATAAAGAACACTAGGATAAACTCCAGTTTTTAAGACACTTGCATTGATTTGGCCGATTTAATCTTGTAAATTTTTTATACCTTTTTATATATTAAAATAACAAATTCACTCAAAAATTAAAAACTGTTTTTGCTATTATTTCACTACAATTTAAAGTAAAATTAGTTTATACTATATTTTTATTTTCTAAGATTTGATATAATAATCAAGTACATGAAATTTATTCTTAACATTCTAAGAACATTCTAATAAAGTACTTCCAGTTTGCATCAGGTAGTTTCCGTCATTGAAATCCAATATGATAACTCTGAACATCTTTAAAATTCTATAATAAAACCTAATCGTATAAATTAAATCTTTACAATCACCTTTTTCCATATTCACTTTTGATAAATGACTAATTTTATATCATGGAATGACTTCATCAATTTCTCCGGCAGCTATCATGAAAAACTGCATCTTCTAAAATCTTCACAACTAGTTTTGACAAACCCCTCATCATTTAGACAAATGTAATTTCAATATAGTGTATGGGTTGGTCTTATTGACCCAACATTTGCCTCTTTAGTCCTAAATGAATATAAAATCTTTAAGTCAAGACAAGATTTACAAATCCCTGAAAAAACCCTTGAACAAATCCATCTATCATGTGTTGGGTCTTTTGGGTCTTTAAAAGATAAAACATTAGGAAAAAGGGTTGAAAAAATTCTTTTCTATTTTCTTTTAAAGAGAAAAGATATCCCATTCACTAGTGGAATGCAATATATAGCTGGGTTTTTACTTGGGGTTTTTTGTAATGAAGCTGATGCTTTTGTCATGTTCTGTCATTTTATTGAAAACATTTACCCTAGTGTAAAGGATAAATAGAATTTTTGGATACAGGCTGAATCGAAACTGGGTTTTAGGATTGAATTGCAAATTTTTGCAATGAGTGTGGAGAGATTTTGTCCAAAAATCGCCAAAGCTTTAACAGCAGTTTTTAAGCCTAGAGATAAAAATGAGAGGCAGTTTGATTATGCACCATTTGAGATTGTTATGATGAAAATTGCAGAAAAGTGGTATTTGAAGTGCTTTACACAAAGTTTTGCACCAAATGTAGTTATGAGGATGTGGGATATAATTCTTATCTATGGATTTGAATGTTTTCCCAAAATCGCTTTATTAATTTTAAGCGAATACGAAAGCGAGTTCATCCACGCAATTAAATTAGAAACTAGAAAAGTATCTAAAGAAATCTCAGTAGACTCTCTGATTATATCAGGAATTCGAAGTATAAAAAAGCTTTTTGAACTGAGTAAATATCCAAAAATCGAGAATCTCCTAAGCAAAGTATTAAAAAAGCCTATATTCACCCAATTCAAACGTGAAGATTATTTTTCTGATTCTGAAAGGGTTCAAAAAAAAAACTCATATCGACTTATCCGTTTAAGACAAACCCGAAATATCCTCCAAAGTTTAGGTTTTACAGGAGAAATAATAAAAAAAATATACACAGATCTTGACAGCCAAGGTCTTGATTTTGTAAATCTTAGTAACTTTTCTAGTACTTGTCTTAGATGTACAAACTGGAATCAAAACACAATCCTTAACGTATTTAATTCAATAGACGAAAACCGAAATGAGTCTATCCAAATCAATTTCCTAGGCCTTAGTCTGTCTTTACTTCTACATACAGACATTGAACAAAGGCTTTCTATTTACGTTGATCTTTTTCCCCCACAGGAACTAACAAAAATTGAATTCCTCTCTATAATAAGCCGCATTGAAGAATTCCTTGACCCTTATTCAGAAACTTTTTCAAAAGACCTTGAAAACTCTTTAAACGACACTTGGATTGAATTTTCTAATCCGGTATTAACAATATCAATACCCCAACTTTTAACAACAATTCCTATATTCAGACCTTTAATTGAGTATTTAAAAACTATTGATACTAATAATGAAACTATTCCTGAACTTAGAATTGCTGATATTGGGCTTAATGGATCTTATAGTAATATACACTCACCTTTATATCAAGGTAGTGAAAAATCTGAGATTAATGATGAAGATATGGATGATCTTGAAAAAAAACTTAATGAAATTTGTAGGAGTGAAGATGGGGAAGTTGTAGAAAAAGAGTTTGTTATGAATAAAGTTGTAAGTAAAAGTGAAGGAAGTTCTATGAATGAAAATGAAATATCGACAAAGTTTGCAAATATGATACAAGGTAATAGAGAAAATAAGTTTAGTGTTGATTTGAGTTATATGGATAAAGTTTTGAAGGATAGGAATTGTGGTAGGCTTTGCACTAATAATGCATGTAAGCTATTTTAATATAAATAAGGTAGATTATATGATTGGTTTATAGAAAAGTAGGTTTGAAGTTGGAGTGTTATGGAGGTTGTAATTATGCTTTTTTTTTTTCTTATGAGAAATTGATTATGATTAAACAATTAAATGGTTTTGTTAAGAGTTATTTGGAAGGTGTTAGTATTGTATTGGAGATGAGAAATTAATTATGATTAAACAATTAAATGGTTTTGTTAAGAGTTATTTGGAAGGTGTTAGTATTGTATTGGAGATGAAAAAAAAAATTCTGATTTTCGAGAGGATTTAAATGTTGTAAACAATACATGAATATACGAAAAAAACACAGTATTTATAAATTTTTCATAAAATTGCCGATATCTCCTAAAGCAATCTTCCACCAAAACCATTCTAAAAATCAAATATAATAATGAAAGTTTACCTAATCCGCCATGGAGAATCAGTAAACAATATCATTGAAGAAAACGATCCTCACAACTACTATTATCTACGAGTTAAAGACCCTGAATTATCTCCAACAGGAATCTCTCAGGCCCAAAGTTTAACATCAAAAATGAAAAACCTTCACATCAACAAAGGTAAAATCTAAAAAGTCTATTGTAGTCCTATGCTAAGATGCTTACAAACAACATCATATGGTCTTGTCACACTTAATATCCCTGTAATAGTCAAACCTAATTTCTATGAATTAGGGGGAATGTGGAATTTACAAGAAACTTTCCCAGGAATGACAAGAAAAGAAATCGCAGAACTTTACCCAGATTATAATGTGGAACAAGTCCCTGAGAATGGATATTATTTTAAAAGCTATAGAGAAACAAGGAGTGAAGGATATCAAAGAGCTAGGGAGATTATTACAGAGTTTTATAGTTGGAATGAAGAAAGTGTTGCAGTGGTTATACATGGATTATTGACTGAGGCGATTATTTATAATATTTTTACTGATTGTGGATTAGAACCTATGGATTATGTGGAACTTCATAACTGTGGGGTTAGTTTGCTTGAAAGAGTAGATGGGAAGCATAGGATAAAGTTTATAAATAATCAAGGGATTTTAGAGTGATTAAAGAATTTGAGTTTATGTATTGTATGTAATAATTAAAGTTTAGAGATGAGGATATTGAGATTAGGGTATTGAGAATTAGAGATTTTATTAATAAAGTTTAAGGGGCTTTTTTGGAGAGTTTATTTGGACTTTTGAGGTGAATTTTTAATTTTTATTAGGTTTTGATTATGTAAATAATACTCAAAATTAGCTTAAATTTGATAGGAATTTAGACATTTTTCGGATTTACATTTTATGGAATATACATGTTGTAAATAATAGTATGTTATAAAAAGAATTTAGATAGTAATTTTTCTATACAAGAGAAGCTATGAATTATCTTTAAAACTCTTTCAATTTTAACTAAAAATTAATCCTTTCCCAGATTAGTTTAATATAATTTTAACATATTTACTACAAATGTATTGAAAAATCATAATCCCTAAATTCTCACAAACAATAAGTCTTTGAAAAATCTAATTACCCCAAAGCAAAAAAAATCTCATAAATACAATTACCTTAATACCAAATCCAACTTATCTTATTGCTTATCCGATAGACTTATAAAATTCCCCATAAACCCTTTACAAAATTCTAGCTTCATCTTTTTCCAACACCATCTTCTATACAAAGCAGAAACCTATTTGATTTCCAAAAATCATAAAGCTTCTTTAATAATAATCTAATCCGCCCATATACTAAAATTCAAAAATAAAAGTTTCTAAGTCAGAAACTCAATCCTTACAAATCTCATCCTAACTTCACTGAATACTTATCATAAAAACCAACTATAATTAACATTTAAACTTAAAACCTTAAGCTAAAGCTCTTCTACACTTGTGGCAAACAACTCTAATTCCTTTACAAGAGTTCGTCATATACGGGAGTAAAAAACATCCCAAAACCCCTCCACTCATAAAAATCCCCACACTAGCCCAAAAAGTTTTCCTGCTATTCACATACTCAGTTTCTGTTTTTACTTCCCCTTTACATGCAGCACACCATCTTAACTGAGGTATTTCACTATCATTTTCTCCTTCAAGTGCAAGACGATTTTCTAAAGCAGGTTGAGGATAACTAGGATATCTAAAATCTTCATTAATCGACAAAGGTTCAATTTCTACTTCTTGAGTTTTTCTAACATTAGAGTCATCTTCTAATTCTTTAAGTTTTTCATTAAGCCTTAATGTCAAACTTTGTCCTTGTATTTCTTTAAGCTTATTCGCAAGCAAAAAAGGTGTTGATGGTACTGATCGTTTTGGTGAAGTCATAGTAAAAGACCTTTTAAAATTCAAAGATTGCTGGGTGCTAACTTGTAATGAACTCGAATTTAGTTCTGAACTCATATGGGGTTCTTGACCTTTAGTAATTTTATCAGTCCCACTACGTTTAGTCCCACGGAAAATCGGCTCTTCTGATAACTCTGGTCCAGAAAAACACTGCGGCGAAGGTACTGCTGTCAATTCTGCAGGGCTAAAAAAATGGTCAGGTGAGCTATTAGACATTTATATAAAAAGTATTTTCTTATCCACAATTTCAAATTTCCAAAAAACTAAAGTTTCTAGTCTTTACCTAAAAACCTCAATTTTACTAAAAGGGTTATTTTTTGTCTTGGGGAATTTTATAAGTTTTCTTCTGAGAAACTATAATTTAAAGCCCTAAAAATTGCTACTAAGCTTAGTTTATCACGATGGAAAAGGAGAGGCTGGAAAAATCTTTGAATCATTAAAAACAAGCATAGAACTGTAATCGTCATCCATATTACTACATATGAAATCTTGAAAATCTTCATCTTGATAATATTTTTCTGTTGAGACTATAGCTTTTTCATTCGTACTTTTGTTTGTCGGGACCTTTTCAGCAAGGATAATACCTGAGTTATGGTTACTTTCAGTTTTGATTTGGACTTTTGATTTATAGAAACTGTTGTGAGATTTTCTATAATGCCTATTGAGACCTTTTCGATATTTATAAGTGAGACTACATAGTTCACACTTAAACTTACGCTCTTCTGAATGAACACTTGAATGTCTTTTAAGGAATTGTTTTGACCTAAAACGTGCATCACAGATTTCACATACAAAAGGTCGAGTTTCTCTATCCGCCATATTTATGGTTGTCCTTAGCATCTAATTGGAAGCTTATGTTTTATATAAGAGAATATAATAAAAGAAGAAATTTGGCTTTAACTAGTTTACGATTGGCTTAGGTTTGTGGATGATTATTAATCATCATCTTCAGAAAGAAGCTGGAAAACCCCTCCTCGAGTTGTTTTTTTAGGATTGTGCTGAAGGATGTCTGAGTATTCTGAGATTGAGGTTAGCTTTTTATTGCAGGGATCTATAGGGTTTGACTCAGATGCTTTGAAAGTTATGTTTGATACCGGGATATACTTCGGGGTATATTTCGAGCTGCGTTTAGGGACAAAAATATTCGAAAAGCTTTCTGATTTCTTTTTCAAAGTTACAACAGGAAAACTGCCTGTAGTTGTAGTTTTAATATCATAACTCTCAATATCTTTTGGTTTACTCAAATCGACTTTGCTCATTTCTTCTAAAGTATACCATTCACAATCATTAGGAATTTCATGCAAAAACTTACAGTTTCTTATATAGCATTGTTTGTTTTTGAGAAAATTCCCACAGAAATTCGCGATCATATACTCAGCTTTCATAGGGTTTTTATCAATAATATATCCATTAAGGGCAAGGACAGCTTTTGCTGCTGAGATATCTTCAAGATAATGGACAAAAACTCTATAAGTTCCAGGTGGGTCTGCCTGGAAGTACTTGAGTTCTATAGAAATATCTTTGATTTCCCCGTATTTACCTAAAAAATCAGCAGTTTGTAATTGTAAAATTGACAGTTCAGCTGGGACACCTTGAAGGTAAAGGGACTTTCTGCTTAAAACCCTAACTTTTCTAAGGAAATTTATGTTGGAAATATCCAACTCACGCTTTTGGACCTTTTGTGGCACTTGGATCCTAGCTTTTAAAGGCTTTCTACACTGCGGGCACATACCTTGTAGGTTGTTGTGGATTTTTTCAAATAAATCACGAAAGCAGTAAAAGCAAAACTTCATCTCGCATTCGCAAGGATGGAATAACTCTTCTTCCTTTGTTAAGGTATTTGAGCAAATCATACATAAATTTCCTTCCATAGCTTTATATTATAATGATAAATATCAGTTCAATGGATAATAAGATTGTAATTAAAACTAAGTCTAGCTAACACTTGCACTCAGCTTTATCTGCCATACTTTTTCTTTGCAAACTTTCTTTAAACGAAGCGTTGCCAATTTTAATTCCACAATGTTCATTGCTTAAATCATATTCCGCGTTCTCAATTTTGGACATTATAGCCTTAGCCGTGTTTATATACGCAGCATCTACATTGTTTCCTGTTTTAGCACTAGTCTCAATAAACAAAAGGTTATTCTGGTCAGCAAAACTCTGCGCTTCTTCAGTACTTATAACCCTTTGTTCTTCTAAATCGTTTTTATTACCAACAAGTATAAGCGTAATATCTTTATTTCCATGAGCTCTAGCTTCTGATATCCATCTTGATAAGCTAACAAAAGAATCTCGATTTGTGATATCATAAACAAGAAGAGCAGCTACAGCTCCACGATAATAAGATCGAGTAATACTTCTAAAACTTTCTTGTCCAGCCTATATAAAACTTACGGTATCCCACATTTGAAGTTTTATTGTTTTGTCATTGATACTTACAGTGCGGGCTCCGAATTCTACACCGATTGTTAGGTCATGATCATTTTTGAAGCGACGATCTGTGAATTGTAAGAGAAGACAGGATTTACCCACTGCTGAGTCTCCGATTATTATATACTTGAACAAGTACGAATAAGACGACATTATTTACTTTTATAATGGGAGAGAAATTTTGTATATAGGCAAATATGAGGTTTTTAATGGGGTGGAGGAAGGGAGTTTATTTGAAGTAGTGAAAAAGTTTTTGGGTTTAAAGATTTTGGATGGGGGGTGGTGGGTGAAGTGTCATTTTTAAGTTGGCTTTGCTGTTCTGGGAAAATTTTCGGTTTTGTGTGTGAAGTTTGGAAAAGATGCAGTTTTTTTTGGGTGTGATGGGGTTTAATGATTGATTTTGTTTTGTGTTTTGGAAATAATTTTTTTGATAGAAAATTATTTGTTGTAAAATAATTGAAGTAAAGTTTAAGGTATATATTTGAAATTTATGTTAAGAAATAAGTTTTTTTATTATAACCTCTAAATGTTTGAAGAGTGAATTTACAGCTTAAACTTATTTCAAACTATAATTCATCTAATATACATTATACTTTTCTTGAAATCATACAAAATCCTCATTATATCATAAGTTTTTTACATAAAAAAGCCTCAAAAAGTTCAAACCCCCAAAATTCATACAATTTCAAAACACAAAAATCTAACCATTTCACACAAAAATCCAAATAAAAACAAAACCCTTCATATTTCTTAACAATAAAAATAATTTCATCTAATCCTAAACCTAATCCTCATCTTATCCTAACCCAAAAAAAAATCCTCATCCGAAAAACTTATAAATGGCGATTTCATCAACAGTTTTTTCACAGAGCAGGACAACCAGAAGTAACGAAAGACTAAATAGCTTTCCAATCAGAGTTCACGACCTCAATGCCGAAGTCCAACCAACGAAAATAAAAAGAATTAGAAACCTTCGAAAAAATCCTTTCAATAATTTCTACAAAGAAACTCCCCAATCATTTAAAGCCAAGCCCTACAACAAAACCCTTGATGGTTTCCTCTTAGTAGAACTTTGTAAAATTGAAAACCCAAGTGAAGCTATAATAGCAAAACTAAATGGCCAAGGTATAAGCGATGTTGCTGAAGAACACTTAAAATACTTCACAAATTTAACCCAACTTGATCTTTCAGACAACTTAATCAAAATGGAAAAACTTTCAAGCTTAGAAAGTTTAACTCAACTAAACCTCATGTGTAATAAAATCACATCAATTCCAGTGTTACAATTCCCGGCATTTAGATGCTTAGAACATTTAAACTTAAGCTTTAACAAAATCCACGCAACCAACATAGTAAACTTATGTGTTCTTAATAAACTTGAAACTCTTGACCTATCATCTAATGAATTATGTACACTTCCAGAAGACCTTTCTGGGTTTAAATGTTTAAAAGAACTAAACATTGCTGATAATGCCTTCTCAACAGACTCAGTGCTTTTCTCAGCAAGTTTATTATTTAAATCTTTATCAACAATAAAACATTTACAAAAACTTAACATGTCACGTAATAAACTCCGAGGTATTCATAGTGAATGTTTATTAGAAACTTCTTTTGGGCATTTAAAAGAACTTGATTTCTCATACAATTGGGTAGATAGTCATGAGAATATGCTTTATGTTATAAAATTTAAAAATTTACAAGTGTTAATTGTAACAAAAAATCCATTTACTCAGACTAAAGAAGTTAATGAGCTTGAAAATATCCTTTCAGCTGAATTAGGTTGTACGGTTATATATGAAGATTTATTTGGGAAAAAAAAATCTAAGGCTCCTTATGCAAGACCTATAGCGTATATAACACAAGATTATACAGCAGCTATAAAAAATCAATTGTTTGGTGTTGAACTTAGTAAAGATATGGGCGCTTTAGGGATGAGTGAAATTGATTTTCAGAACCATGATGATGATGTTTTCCCCCCTGCTCTTGAAGCGCAGACATATAAAGATATTTATACACCTAGTAATGATATGGGATCATCAAGACCGAATAAAGAAAAACCATTGTTTTTTGTTACTGAAACTGAAGGAGCAGGGGATCCTACTAAAGTTAAACAGCCTAGGAGCAAATTGGAAGAGTTTAGGCTTATGGCAAAAATTCTCCTTTCTGATAATAAAGAATATGCTAAAGCTTATGATTTACAGACTGCGTATAGACAATTGAGACATATGGTAAAACATCCTATTACTTATCAAAATAAAAAATCTACTGAGAAAATTTCCTCGTCGAACAACTCGAGAAATAGATCTGTGAATAAAAGAAGTAATGAAAGATCTAAAGAGATTGAAGTTCCTCAGAAACAACAGATTGAAGCTCCTCAGAGACAAGAAATAGATTATATCAGTGATGAGTTGGAAAAATTCGCAAATCGTATGAGGTCTGTGTAGTTATAAATAATTATAAAAGGTGTTATGAGATTTAGATAATGGAAAATATGATCATCTCAATAAAAAAAATTTTAAAATAAATAGAAGTATTTAATGTTGGCAAATTATGAATTTTGTATTAAAAACTTGTTGAAAAATCAGTTTGTTTAGTGGAATTGAAAATATATTTTGGAATAATTTTATAATACAAGTTAATGATAAATCTCCAGTCAGATACGAAAATTTAATATTCGCTTATGTTAATAAAAGTATGTGTGGAAATTGTTTTTTACCTACAAAAATCGAAGATTTACGTCAAAACAATGATTCTGAGCTTTATGGGTTTGAAATTATAACATCGATAAATGATAGTGAAAATATTGGGACTTTTATTGCTAAACATAGAATGCATCTTAACTGGAGGAATAATCTTCAAATTAATGAACTTGTGGACTATTATTATAATGGAAAATGGGAATTTCCTCATATCAAGCGATTGAATAATACAAATGCTGATATTGTTATTCATGTTAATGAAAGCAAAGAAGAATGTGTAGCTAAAAATGATACTAATTTGGAATTTTATCGAAATAAAACGGTTAGTGCAAATGAAATACTTGTTATTCCTATAATACAATATCAAAATAATAATGAAGAAATTACTCCTTTTAGTATCCCATGTATGTTGTCTATTGGATGCTGGTATACTTGGTATGATCTGAGAAATGAACTTAAAAGAATTTGTCGGCAGTTTTGTGATAAGAATGTAAAAGTTGAATCAATAACGAATTTCTATCTGTGCAATATAGAAAATGGAATATGTCAAGTTTGTAGATCGAACCATAGAGAATGTGAAATTCCTGATAACTTTGAAAATCTTGAGAAATTAGCTAATACTTATAAGAATCTACGCATAAAAATTGTTTGGAAAAATACTAGCTTCTATGAAAACATGAAAACTGAAACTTTGTTACAAGATGAAACTTATAGTTTGCAAGACTGTCTTTCAGAATTTATTCAAGAAGTTCCGATAGAAATGGATTGCTATATTTGTTCCGATTCACATCATTTGATAAAATCAGGATTGTGGGAAGTACCAGAAATCTTAACAATTCATTTAAATCGTTCAGCGAAAAATTTTTCAGGCCAAACTATTAGGACTAATACATTTGTTAAATTTCCATTAACAAACTTTGATATAGGAAGTATGATGACTAGAGTTATAGTTACAGGTCAAACTGTTGATGATACAAAAAGCAACTATTTATATGATTTGTATGCTGTTATAGATTATAGAATGGGTAATAAATCTGGTCATTATACAGCATATTGTAAGACACAAAATAATGAATGGTTGCATTTTGATGATGATAAAGTGAATTTGATAAACAAAGATTACGAAGAAGAAATAGTAACAAGTAGGGCATATATACTGTTTTACAAAAGACAAAAATTCAGATCGGCAAATATTATTAGACAAAAACAGGGTAAGTAATTAACAATACAACCTTAACAAGTATATCTTTTATATTTTCATAGTAATTTACAACATTTATTATCATCATATCAATAAAATCATATAAAATTCTATCATATCAAATAAATCATATAAAAATTTATACCTAAACTAAGTCATTTAATATTTAATACTTAAAATATTACTTATTCTTTGAGTTTATATTGAAAATGAGAACTGCCAGCATAAAATATTATTATTGGTCGAATTTTGAAGAACAGTAAATTTTTCATTATAAGAGCCTGATTGAGTTGGACTATTAAAGCTGTAGATAAAGGTAAAAGTTTGACCTTTTGCATAAAAAGTATTTATAGTTACGAGATTGTTAACCCATGTACTTTTATACTCTTGACCAATTTGCACTGAACCTATTGTCTCATTTTTACTCAGAGATCCTGTTAGGGTGCATGTTGTTGGACTTCCTGGGACCATAGGCCAAGGGGTCACTTGAAGCTGAACATTACTTATATCAGCGAATAAAGAACAAGAAGACCCTATAGCCAAAGGTACTACTTTTAATCCTGAGGCTAGGATAGCATGTATAGAGAAAATTAGAAGGAGACTTTTCATTTTATATAAAAATATGGAAAATATAAGATCTGGATTAGATTAGATTAGATTATGGATGAATAGAAACTAGATAATTGTTAAAATAAAAAAAGTAATTTGTGGAGATTGTAAGAAAAAATATTTTTAAATTAAAATAGATAGAAGTAAATATTGGATATATGAGAATGAGTAATCAATTTTAACTTAGAAAATAATAACTAGACCTAAACTTTATCCTATATTGCATAGTTTATCTAATTTGACCATAATTTTATATAAAATTAAGAAATAAAATTTCTATAATTAACTACTCAATAAACTATAATATCGATTTCTTCAAATTCTTGATCAGCGACTAGACGTCTATCAGAATTTAGATTATCATCAGGATTTTTTATTGTATTCTTTTCTGGATTATTTTTAAATTCAGTCTCAACTATTTCGACTTTAATACAATAACTTAATATTGTTGCGTATATTATCTCTAGGGAAGAAATGTCAATTAAAAAGAAAATAACCCAATTTTCAATCCAATATTCACTCCACCCAATACAATACTTTAATGTCATAATAACTAATCCAAATAAACATGCAAGAGTAATAAAAATACATACAGGAATAGTAATTTTATAAAATGGCTTACCTTTTAGTGTAAAGGCATTTAATACAAAAATAGGGATCGTAAATATTTGAGTCAAAGCCAAAGCTGCAGCCCCTCTTGAAAGCTGCAATGCAGAAAAATCTTCAAAACTATTATCATTTTTCTTATGAACATTTTCAAAATAATTATAAAAAGCGCCTATAAAAGTTAGCAAAAGTAACTCACAAGTTATTATCTGTATAATTATAGTAACTCTTCTAAATTTATTTTGCTGAATAAACAAACTTGTTAATGGGTATAACAATAAAAAGTTACCATTAAGCTTTGGATTACTTACTTCTGAATCACGTATTAAGAAAAACATAGAAAATAATATCATAAGTAAAATAGTTATAGCCATTATAGATATTGGTCCTAAGCCAATACCACAAGAACCACTATTTTTAAGCAATTGTATTCTATATAATGAAAGTTGATCAAGGTTTATAATCATATATGAAGTATTAACATTTTCGATATTACAGCCATTAGAACTCCATGTATAATTATTCAGACATTCACATATATATTCATCTCCAATATTAAAAACCCCTTCAATTTGTACAGTTATATTGTCTTGAGCATTTATAGTTACAGCTTCACTTTTATCATATAAAACAAGTGTATAATTTTCATATGATCCTGTAACATTTAACTCTATATCAAAATATTCAACTTCATTTATCAAATAGCTTGCAAAATAAATATCAAGGACATCGTTATCGTTGAAGCTGGATACATTTGCAAAAGAAATTATATTGTCCCCAGCTAAAATTGTCATGTTTGAAATTTCAGATCCAATGTTTCTATATCTGTAAATCATATTTGTAGTATTTACCGGATCTATATATATGATAAAATCATCAAGTAATATGGTGGTCATTTGCGATTCAGACATGATTTTAAATAAATTATTTAAAATATCAATGTTGATACTAGGTGTATAAGTAGTTAATGTCCCATAAATCACATCTCCTTGTTCCTGAATAACTGAGGGATTATAATCGGTTAATACACCAATAATAGTTTGAGTAGCATTATTTAAGAACTCTTCAGTAATATTTGTATAATTAAAATATGGAGACTTGAGTAAAGCTTGCATTGTGCTTAAAAATGTATCCAAAGTCAAACTATCAAACTCTTCATTGGCAAAATAAGCAATGTTTTGATCATATAAATACATATAGTCAGATTCATCAGTTACTATTTCAGCATAATAAATAATAGATGAAGGAATAAAATCAGAATCAACAGTATCTGCATTGAAATCAACAATCAAATTGTTTTCTTCAAGTTGTCGGCCTTGGCTTACTGTAATTTTTGCTCTATAATCACTACAAGATCCCATTGTATCACATACTACAAGGGATAAAACTTCAACTTTATTAGGAGGTATTCTTAATTCTATTGGAGTTGTAAATAATGGTTTTGTCAAAGGTGTAATTGTGTCTTTATCATTTATGTAACCATATTGGTATATAAGAATAAACGAGTTATCATCACTACATTCAAGACCTTCAAGTTTGTATTTATCATTTGCATTTTTGGTGACTGTAAAATTTTCACATACAGGAGGGGAATTTCTTGTTAGCATAATAAACC
The DNA here is from genome assembly GCA_001970955.1 of Stentor coeruleus. Taxonomy (NCBI): domain Eukaryota; phylum Ciliophora; class Heterotrichea; order Heterotrichida; family Stentoridae; genus Stentor; species Stentor coeruleus. The sequence goes on along the minus strand of MPUH01000924.1, from coordinate 13,808 downwards.
CTGATGTTGCATATTCTTCTGAACCTAATTCATACATTTCGAAAGTTAATTGATAATTTATGCTGTTTTTAAGGCTTTTTGGTGGGATATACATAAAAGATTGGTCGTAAATTATATTGCTAGATTCAAGAGATGGGCTAAAAGTCCATTTAAATATAATCCCGTCATATGGCTGAATTTTTGGAATAATAATTATAGCAATATTATTATTGACAGGGCCTTGAAAAGGTTTGATTTTGACATTACCTTTTATTTTAATATTAATTTCTATATCAATTTGCCCTGTAGTGCTTTTATAATTAGCTGAAGCTGTCGCGTAAAATGAGTACATGGCAAAGTTCCTAAGTCTATCTTTTGGCACAACAAGAGCTTTGCTATTTATATCAAGATCCTTAAGAAGATTAATATCATCATTGTCTAAGCATGAGGATTTACCTTCATAACAAGACCAAACAATGCTTAATGATGCACCTGAATCATCAGGATCCATTGCTTCGATCTCAATTGATAAATCATTTGTATTCCCTACAGAACCACTTGATCTTAAAAACTGGATTTCTATTGGATTTGACTCAACTTCAACATCTATTGAAGCACTTCCTTTAATATTCTCAGATTCTAGAGTAACTGTAAATGTATATAAAATTCCTACATTAAGATCATTTGGAGATATCAGGATAGAATCAGTTTTCTTTTGCTTTTGCATAAAAGTTTGAAAGTCAAGAAGGTCAGATGTTACATTTTGCGTATATTCCCATGTATAATTATATGGACCTGCTGTTTCACAAGTGTCAATTATTGTTGGTTTTATAGGAAGAGTATCTGATTTTTTGATTTTGATACTCCTTCCTGCAGACATTTGAGCCATAATTTCTTTTTCTCCACTAATAGTTATAACAGTTTCGCTTGAGCTTGATGTTCCAAATGTTTTACTTTCTATTTTCAAATAAATATTCAGAGCACCTGCAGTGAAATTTTTGATATTAATACTAAAAGATGGGGTAACTTGATTATTAATTAAATCTGCAAGAATTTTGTTTGCATCGCCAATATCTGTTGACCATATATATTTATAATCTTTGTTAACACTTTTTGTCATTATAGTAATGTTCATATCAGAACCACAACTAATAGATAATGAACTAGGAGCAGTGATTGATGAAATAGGTGTTGGTTTATCATAAATTGCAGAAATCTTAATATTTAAATCATATATTTTTTCACTGCAGTCACCTGATCTAACATATTGAACAAGTGAAGGATCAAGTTCCATATAAAATTCATCTCCTCTTACAATTTCACTAAAAGCAACTTTTAATTTCAATGAATTCATCCAAGAACAACTTAAGAAATTCTTTTTCAAAGATTCTGGAACTGTGACAATAGAGTTGCATGACCCTTCTTTACTCTGAGCTACAGGTTTAGCAAACTCCATAATAATCCCTTTGTAATCTTCTTCATAATAACCTTTAATCTCATTTTCTTTAAAATACCAACCACATTTAACACAATATCCATTAATAGCCTTAAAATCAGTATCACAAACACATAGATCAGTTGTATCATTATAATGACTATTACCTCCACAAGTACAAGATTCGGTGCTAGTTTTTTTAGCTGCATCTTTACATTTGTAACACCTACTATCACTTATCCCAACATCACACAATGTATCAGTATTGATTTTTGTATTGCTAATTATGAAAGTAAATGATGCTGATACTGTAAAAGAAGATTGGACCTTGCATTTTTTAGTTCCTGTCTTATTGAAATATATCCAAAATGATCCTGTGCTGTTAGAAGTTGTGATAGTCAAAGTTTCACCATATAGATCTGCTGTTTCACAGGTAATATTTAAAACTGTTTCATAAAGAAAAGATGCATCATTTTTATTATAAATTGTAATGGGCAATTCGAATAAAGTGTTAAGGTTTTGATCGAATTTAGCTGTAGTTTTAATAAGCTTTATACTTTCTTTAACTATAATTATAGGACTTATTGCATCATGAAAATCATCATCTTTAATATTTAAAGTATATGTTCCTGCTGTGTCTATGAGAATTGATAATGAACCTTTTCCTGCAGATGTTTTGATTGTATTTGGTAAGAGTATTATACTTGGATCAGTTAATATAGTAAAAGTATAAGTCCCATAGTTAGTTTCTAAAGTTGTATTAGTACTATCATAGACTTCAATTGATGTTATAAATTCCTTATTGTCATAATATGGCTCACCAGGAAGGATAATCTTGATTTTATTTTGAACGACTGTTATAGAAAGTGAACTAGTAATAGAGTTACTTGTAGTTGAAGCTATGATTTTATAAGTTTTAGCATGAGAGAAACTTATATTATGAATTGCATGTCCTGATGAAGTTTCTAATTTAATGTCTCCAGTAAAAGAATTATTATTTGTGTCAATTAAAGATACACTTGTTGGTAAAATGTAGCTCAAATTATCATCCCCAATAAGTGTTATTTTTAATGGGACTATAAAATTAACTGAAGGATTACTTTCAATATTCGAAAGTTGAACTTCTTTAACATAATTTTTGAAAGAGTTAAATAATGTTTGGCTTTTAACATATCCTGCAGCTGAAACAGAAAAGTCAAAGTCCCCAGATGAAAGAATCTTACATTTTTCATATGAAATTTTACCCCCTGTTATAGTAATTTTATCTTCACTTTTAAGGTTTATTTTATCGATAATCAGTCCAGAACATATTGACCCATCTAAACAGTTAAACTTGAAATCTGCCTCTAATGTAGTGCTAAGTAATTCCCCATAATTATCATATACAAAAATATTAATATCGAAAGTAGAACTACTGTCAATAGGCTAAATATTTATTACAATTGGATCAAATGCAATTTCTATTGCCGCAGTATAAGATGTAATTTCCATAGAAACAGTTAAATTTTGGTTAAGAAGATCAGTAACTGATGCGTTTAAAAATAATTTTCCTGACCGTAAAGGTAAAACTTCAATGATAAAAGTCCCATTGCTAGTTGCTACAGGTTTCAATTCATTAAATGACGAATATGGTGATTGATAAAATTTAACTTCAACTTTACCAATATAAAAAATATTATCTTCACCGATAATTGAGATACTAACATTAAATAATTTATTCCTAACAACATTTTGTATATCATCAGAATAACTCATAGTAAAGCTTTTAATAGCATTTTTAATAGTAAATTCCTCTATAGTGTAATTAGAAGCAAGCCCTGATGAAGAAGCTTTGAATTTGAATTTGCCCATTGAAAGAATTCTAATTTCTGAAAAATAGCAAATTGCATTAACTGTTTCTTGTGATATTTTACCTTCTAAAACTTTTCCTGAATGTGATGATGATGATTCAATTGAAAGGGTTATTGTATGATTATAAGAAGATTTTTCACCATTTTCATAGTTATAAACTGTTGCGGTGAGAGAAAATGTATGTGTACTATCAGTGATCTAAATAAAAAATACCATTTGAGAATTACCAGAATTTAGAGTTAGAATTATAATACTTGGTATAACTTCTATAACACAAGTTTTTGTTTCTTTAATATCGTTTATAAAGCCAGATATCTTAAGTGCAATATTTCCATAATCAGAAAAATGCAAATTTGAAAATACAATATTTCCTGTGCTAAGTATATTACTATCTGTAATAATCAATTCCCCTATTAGTACATTTGGATCTGCTTCAATAGTTATTTTAGTAGTTTCAGTAAAAAAAATATTAGTATCAGAATATAACTTCAAGGTGATGTTAAAGTCAAAAAATGAATATAATTTATCCTGATAATCAACGATCATTTCTTTAATTACCACAAGAACATAAAATTCACTGGAGACACCAGAATTTATATATGAGATATCAGGCGTAGCTTCTATATGATAATTTCCTGACTTCCAAATATTTAAACCTTCGAATATCACTATTCCACCATAAGCAGTCAAAGTTGAATCTGTTATGCTAAAAAAATCATTTCTGTATTCTCCATTGCCATCAATACAATAAAGTTTTAATGTTATCCTATAAGCATTACCATCATTACCATCTGTTTGTTTAAGAGTTCCTGAATTATCTAAAATTTCTACAGTCACAGAAAATTCATTCAAACCAGTTTTAGGCTAAATAAAATTTACAATATTATTTAAAACAACATTTAATGTTTCTTTGAGAATTGTAATTTTGTCTGTATTTTGAACTGATGAATTTTCCGAACATGAGCCTTTTATGGTTTTAATCCCAAAACTTTCAAAGTATATACTAAAAGTGGTTTTTCCTGTATTTGTAAATGAGTTAGGATCTCCGATAAATGAATCCATATCAATGCTTAATATTGAATTGCAATCTCCAAGGTAGTAATTATCATCATCTCCATAAATTGTGACATCGATATTAAATGAAAAGAATACTGTGATTTCATCTATAGTTTCTACTATTATATTTTTTATTGAGTTAGTTACGGATAAACTTTGAACTGTATAAGCATTATCAATATAAGAGCATCCTGAAGTAAAAAGCACATTGAATGTTCCAGAAGACAAGATTTTGATATCGTTAAAAGTAGCAATGCCATTTATTATAGTTTGTGTTAGAGTTCCAATTATAGAAGTACCTGAATTAGAAATTCCATTTACGAGACTGATTGTAATATCACAACTATCAGCTTCTGTAGTAATAACTGACGTTCCTGTACAATCATAAACAGTAACTGATAATGAGAGGACTGTATCACTGGTTAAAATCTAAATAAAAATTACATGTGAAAAATCTTCGTTTATTTTCATTAGCATATTTGAAACATTTATATCTAATGCGCCTGTGATAGTTGTTTGCTCTGAGCTTGTTATTATAGTATAATCACCTTTTTCATTAAAAATTATCTGATCACTGCATGCACCATTTGTATCAAGGGTGCACCCTCCTAAATTTATCCCATTATTCAGAAATTCAAAATTCGCTATAGAAACATAAGCATTGTCATCTTCTCCAATAACATCTAATTTGACTAAAAAACCCACATTTGTTGTAGGATTAGATTCTAAAGATGTTAACGAAACTCCTTTAATACGATTGACAATAGAAAATGATATAGTAGCTTCAGTGATTGTAGGAGTAAATGCTGATGAAATTTTCACTATAAATGTGCCTGCTGATATGATTTTTATTCCAAATAATGTTTTAGTTCCTGAAAAGGTTTTTGATGATATACAACTATCTGGTGATATTATATCTTCATACCATAGTACTTTTCCAGAATATATTAAAGAGTCAGGTATTAAAATTATATCAAAAGGATACTCACCATAGTTGTAGTTTTTTGTTTCAATAACATTATCAATATTTTTAACACTAACTTTAAGTTCAAATAAATCAGAACTAGTTGTTGGGTTTGATGTAGTATCAACTGTGAATTTAAGAGGAGTTGGAGATAGTAATATATGATCAGACTCTATATCTGAAACACTTGCTTTTATATATAATAATGATGTCGATGTTATATATATTGTCATTGTAGCTGAACCAGTGGTTATTGTATTTTGATTATTTCCTATCACTGAATTATCATCTGAAATTATTGTTATTGTGCATGACTCTAAATAGTCAAAGTCCCCTTCACCTTTTATAATAATATTCACTTCGAAATCAAAATATATACTTGGTTTATTATTGTTCGCTGAAGCTAAGACTTTTTTCACAGAGCTCGTGATAATAATTTTTTCTGAAATTCCTAAAAGTATGACATTAGTCATAGAAATTGATACATAAAATCTATAATTACCTGAACGAGTAATTCTGATATTGTTAAAAGTGCATACCCCATTTATAGCATCTACGGAAGGTTCCCCTGAAATCGAGTCTGAATCTTCTCCTGTTTCATAATTTTGTAATTTTAGTACACATTGATATTCACCGTTAACAGCTTCCGTATTTGAATTTTCACCTGTAATCGTAGCAATAACTGTAGTCAAATCCCCAATTGTTTTTATCTAAGTAAATCTTACATCAGTGAATACAACATTTATAGTTGACTTCACTAAGTCGAAATCAATCTTTGCTTCTACAGTATAATAAGGTAAACTATTTTGAGTAGCTGAAATAGTTAATGCTCTTAATCCAATTGAAGTAAAATAGATATCAAATTTATAACTTCCAGTATTTGTAATTGATTCTGTATATCCACCAATCACAGTTCCATCATCCATAGTAAGTTTTATAGTAACATCTTCTAAATATGCAAAACCTCCGTTACCATATAAATTAACAGTAAGGGAGTAAGTAAAATAAACAATATAAGGCCCATTTGCGAGCATAGCATTAATACTATGAAGTGAACTTTCTATATCAAAACTTGAAGATTGTTTATTCTGAACAGATGCATCAGAAGATAAAAAATTCAAATAATACCCAGTCCCTGATCTTAAAATTCTAACATCTTCAAAAATGCAAATACCATTTGAGCTCATAAATGTTGTTGTGACTACTATATTTTCTTCTAAAAGTTCATTTAATGAATTATAAAGATTAACAAAGCATGAGAATTCTTTGTCAGAAGTTCTGATATTTCCATTAATATCTTTGAAGCTTATGATTATGTCTTGTATATCAGCTATTGTTTTGAACTAAATATAAGTTACGTTTATAGTTGAATCGATATTAATATTTACGTCAAATATTATTAATGATAAAGGCGATGACAAAACTGGAATATTGCTTAAGTCTACTGCAGATGCTGTTAAAAATAAGCCACCTGACTTATCGAAATATAGTCCTGAAAATATTATGAATCCTTCTGTTACTGATGTTTTGGGTGAATAACCATATATTTTATTAGCATCATTTAAAGTTAACTCGATATCGCATGATTCTAGATAGCTGAAGTCTCCTTCTCCAAATATTTCTACCTTGAAACTGTAGATAAAGTAAGCAGTAAAAAAGTTCTCTGAACTAGTTGAAGAAATATGCACTGAAATTATAGAACTAGTTGTATAAAATACTGGAGTTGTTCCTGGAGAGATAAACGCTGTATCAGAATAAAAATTTAAAACGTAACTTCCAGAACGTATAATTCTCAAATTGCTAAAAGTGCATTCTCCATCTACACTTCTCCTAGTAAAACTACTAATTTCTAAGCTGATAAAATTTAAATTTAGCCCGTCTGGATTCATTAACTCAATATAGCAATTAAATTCTTCTAATGAAGTTTTTATAGCTCCATTTATATCTGTAAATAGTATTGAAATTTCTGTGAGAATTCCAATATTTGAAGGCTAAGTAAAAAATACTGTATTGAAAGGTTGGACTTGAATTTGAAGATTGACGACTTCCACATTCAAATATTCCGCGAATGCTATTTCATCATCTCCATAAGTTGCCTTTGCATGAATAGTCATTAACTCTGAAGACTTAAAATAAACATAATTAAAAATTGCTGTCCCCACATCTGTTAGTGAAATAAGATCACCTCTAAGCAGTAAATCTCCATATGAATATAATTCAACAACAGCACTTTCTAAATAAATATAGTCGCCCTCACCATATAAATCTACTTTAAATTGATAAACAAAATAAGCAGTGTAAAAGTTTGGTGAATCAACTGAAGAAATGATAATTTTAGTAACAGAGTTATTTATTGTAAATGGTAATGTTTCTACTCCTATTATAGCTTCTGTTTTTGATGAAAAATTAAAAATATATGTTCCAACTCTCGTTATGCGAATATGCTGAAAATTACAGACTCCAGATACACTATTTGAAACAATGGTATTTCCTAGAACTGAGCTAACTTCTAAAATAAGATTGCTTATGACTGAATTGTCTGAATTTTTAAGTTCCGCAATACATTCGAATTCTTCTGGTGCTGTTTTTATATTCCAATAAATATCTGCAAAGATTAGTGATATACTAAATATATCTCCAGCACTTGTATGCTGTATAAATATTACTTTATCAAATGTTTGAATTTTTATCCCAAGGTTGTCAATAGTTACTTGAAAAATTCCATTAGTTTTTGCACCCATATTATAAGTAGCTGTTGCAGTGATAGTTTTAAAACCTGATGATTTGAAGTAAATATCATTAAAAGTTTTATATCCAAGGTCTGTGTTGGAAGTGATTGTTCCTCCTAGTTCTAATAATTCATTAATTGATAAATTGATATCAGCAGACTCTATATATTCAAAGTTGCCTTCACCTTTTAAAATTACTAAAAATTCATAATAAAAGTATGCAGTGTATAGGTTTTCAATATTGGTAGATGCAATTTCAACAAGAAGTATTGAACTTGTTGTTTGGAATTCTTTAGTGCTATTACGAACAACTGCAGAATTAGTTGAAGAAATTACTATTATAAATGAACCAGAACGCTTAATCCTAACGTTTGAAAATGTGCATATACCGCCAGAGCTTTCAACAGTTTTAGATGCAACTTCTAGATTATCATTTATATATGCTAAATCATCACCTGTTTTCAAGTCAATGATACATGAAAACTCTTTAGAAGATGTCCTTAAGTTGTTTTCAGAATCCACAAAAATCGCATTTATTGTTGATTGAACTCCTATATTGATAAGCTAAATAAATTTTACTGGTGTAAATTCTTGAATTGCAATTAAGTTTTCATTTATTGTTAAATCAAAAAAGCTTATAATTGGAATAGATTCAATAATTATTTCAGCACAAAGTCCCGTTTTTCCTTTTGTTTGGAAGTAAATTCCACTAGCAATATATAAACCAGTGCTTGTTGTAAATGTTGTTGTGCCTCCTAATTCTGTAAGGTCATTTAAAGATAATTTTATTGTTGCTGTTTCTAAGTAAGGGTATATTCCTTCACCAAAAAGTTCTATTTTAAAATCGTAAATAAAATAAGCAGTGTATGAGCTTGGTGGGTTTACTGAAGAAACTACCACACGAATGACAGAACTTTTTGTTATAAATGAATCTGTTGTTTTTGGAGAAATTGCTATTGAATTAGTAGAGAAATAAAAAACATATGTTCCTGATCGCATAATGCGTACATTTATAAAACTACAAACTCCACATTCACTGTTTGAATAAGCGACATTGCTTTGAACCGAATTAATCTCTAAATTAGTTTCAGTAAGAGTTTCTACGTTCGAATTTTTTAATTCAATGCTACATATGAATTCATCCGGTGATGTTTTGATATTCCCATTTCCATCTGTAATTTTTATTGAAATATTAGATACAACACCTATATTCGAAAGCTAAATAATTTTTACAGCATTAAATGGTAAAATTTCAATTTGAGAATTTTCAACTGTTCCACTTAAAGTTCCATAAGTTATGACTCCAGCTGAACTAGTAGCTTCTGCTGTAATAATTATTGATCCTGAAGATTTAAAGTAAATAGATGTAAAAGTTGTAATCCCAGTATCTGTTGACCCAATCAGATTACCTCCTAAAGACTCTACTTTATTTATTGATATTTTTACATTAACCATTTCTAAGTAATAATAGCCATTATTACCATAAATGTCCACTTTAAAATCATAAACAAAGTAAGCTATGCATAAATTTAAAGTTTCTGTAGGAGAGATAACTACACTGACTATAGAACTTGTAGTAGTAAATGCAGATGTAGAATAGCTGACAACAGCAAGTGAAGTAGATGAAACATTAATCGTATAGATACCTGAACGTTTTATTCTAATATGAAAGAAAGTACAAACTCCAGCATAACTCATGACTGAATTATTATCAATTTCTAAATTATTGTTTTGTAAACTGGAGCCATCAGAGTTTTTCAAATCAAGTGTACAAGGTACTTTATTGTTTGATGCTTGAACAATATTTTTTGAATTCAAAATATTCACAGCAATATCTGTTTTAATTCCTATAGTATTTAACTAAATAAACATTACTGGAGTAAAACTTTGAATTGATAAATGAACTTTATTTATAGTTAAATCCAATGTGCCTAAGGCTAAGTTTACTCCATAAGTAACAGTTGCAGAAAGTTTTCTATTACCAGATGTTGTGAAATAAATTCCGCAAAAAAATGCATATCCGGTGTTTGTTGATAAAGTTAAAGTTCCTCCTATTTCTGAGTTATCATCAATAGTTAATGTTATTGATGTTGCATCTAGGTAAAATAAGTAATTATTGCCATAAATAAACACTTGAAAATCGTAATAAATATAAGCATCATACGAGCTTGTTAAGTTTAATGCGATAATTGCTACTTTTGTTATTGAACTTGTATCTAAATTCCTATAATTGTTTTTTAAATTCATTGTGCTATCAAACTTTTCTCCTGCGTTTTCAAGCTAAGTAAATATTACTTGATTGAATGTATCAATATGATTTTGAAGATCATTTACCTCTTTTTTAAAAGTCCCAATTGCAGATACAGTTGATGAATTTTTTACTTTTGCTGAGACTGTAATGATTCTTGTACCTGAGGACTTGTAATAAATGTTTTTGAAAGTGAAAAATCCTGTGTTTGTAGATCCTGTAAGAGTACCTCCTAATTGAGAAGTTCCATCTACAGACAATTCTAAATCGGCATCTTCTAAAAATTCAAAGTAGTTTTCACCAAAAATTGTTACATTGAAATCGTATACAAAGTAAATGGTGTATGAATATTCAGCAAGAGGTAAAATTGTTACACTGACAATAGAACTTGTAACAGTAAATTGGTCAGTTGTTATAGGTATGACTGCTGCCTCAGCTACAATTATTTTTAGAGAATATGTTCCTGAGCGTTGGATTCTAACATTTGGGTAACTGCATTTGCTATCAGAACTTAAAATTATACCACCGTTTACTAGGTTTGAACTATATTCTCCTGAGTCTAAAAGAGTAAGTATGCATTTAAAATTTGCAGTTTCTGTTACTAATTCTCCAACATAATTTTCTATATTTATTATTAATGTTGGCATAGATCCGATTGTTTCAAACTAAATAATTTTTACAGAGTAAGACTGAAGATTTAATTTCGCACTGTTAATAATTATCTCAAATGTGTAAATCCCATTATCACTTGGATCTTGAATATTTACTACTTTAGAAGAAAATTCTATAACTCCACTTGTTTGAAAATAGACATTCGAGAATATAATTACTCCTGAAGAAGTCTCTCCTTTAAAGTTCCCACCAATAGCTGTTGAATCATTGGTATATAATTCAACAATACTATTTTCTAAGTAATTATATCCTTTTAAATCTAATATTTGCACTTCGAAATTATAACTGGTATATGCATTAAACATTGTTTCATTATGCACAATATATACGCGATGAATTTTCTGTGCTGAAATCTCAAATGTTTCAGTAACACAATTATAAGCATAAAAATTAACTTTAAATTGATATTTTCCCAAGTCTTTTATCTTTAAATTATCAAATGTAAATGACCCATCTAAAGTTGTCCCAGATACAGTTCCAATTAAGCTTTGAGAAGTCACATCAATATCATTAGACAATAATTGAAGTGTTAATTGAAGTCCATCAATAACATAATTATCAGATAATATTGAAAACTGTACATATATTCTATATACTTCTGTTATAGAACCCTAAGTAATTATTACATCTCTAGCCCCATAGGTTTCAATTTTAATTTCTTTAGGTATTATGACTTGTTTCCAAACTTCATTGTTATCGCATGATATCATTGAATTTAAGACTATAGCTTTCGTGTAGTAGATATGAAAATAACCATTACCACTTGAGTCTATAGTTATTCCATCAGATCCAGTGATGTATATAAAAGATGATTCAATATCCGTACTAAGACTTACTTGTGTACCGTCAAATCCAGTTACTGTTATTGTTACTAAGGTGTATACATTTGGTGTAATAGAAGAATATGCTATAGAACAAGCTCCTTTTACTATTTCCCCAATGCTGGCAAACAATAAACAAATAAATAGTCTCATATTATTATAAAACAAAATCTTTTTTATAGATTAAATCTAATAAACTTAGAATTTATTACATCATTTTTTATAGGATAAATTACTTTATGATAATAGTAAATAAAAAGTTAAAGAAAATATGTCAAGACTAGGATATATATGTAGTTTATATATAAAATTAGGGTATTTTTTATACAGATTTTGCGATATTAGTACTCTAGTTATGATTTTTAAAGATTATAAAAATTAGAAATCGATTTTTACAATTTTAGCTTTTATTTATTTACTAGCGAACTTAATTAAGCATTTATAAGGCTTTGTTTGTTTAAAAAATGTAGGCAACTTAAAACTTTATCGATACTTAATTCATTCTTATTATACTTTAAAGCAGATAAAAATAAATTTCAAGATTATATTACAGCTAGATAAAATTGTATAGTTTCATGAATAATTTCAAGCATTATTGTCTTGCCCTTTACTTTTAGTCTAATGAAATCAATTAATTCTAACTATCATTCTTTATACTTATTAAAAAGCTATTACCTTTAAACTAATATCATAAGCTATCTTTATATCTATACTCATAAGGATCATTCATTCAGCTCATAGTCAAGAGGTTTTTCTGATATCTTTAATTTTTAAGTTAAAGGATTTCTCAATAACTTTTAATATATATTATGCAGTTTTCAATATATAAGTCATAAAACTGTTTATAAACTTTTTGGTTATGAGGAATTTGCTTACAAACTAAGGAAATATAAAAAGCATATAAATTTTTAGCTTTTTTAATTTTTCAAAGAATTTCAAGTACTTTAGAAACAAGTTTAAGCAATCAGAAGCCTACTTACCCTAACTCTGATCACCTTGATATATTTTCATCGAATTCAATAGTCAGATTCTTTACCATCTTCAAAGCTAAAATTGCAGCTGTAGAGAAAATGTTTATATGCTATTATAAACTAAGTAAAAATTACAATTCCAGAATCTTTAGAGTTTAGTGTTAGGAGTTGTTAAAAAAATATGATTTTTATTATATATCTGAATATTTCTAAATTTTATTTTATATTGAATAGGTTATCTAATTTAACCATACTTTTATAAAAAAATTAGCAAATAAAATTTCTATAACTAAATAATTACTAACCTATAAGCTCAATTAGCTATAATTTCATATTCTTCACTTTCTTCATTAGCAACAAAATTTCTGTTAGAATTTAGATTTTCATCAGAGTCTTTCATCGTATTTTTTTCTGGATCATTTTTATAATCAGTCTCAACTGTTTCGACCTTAATACAATAGCTTAATATTACTGCATATATTATTTCTAGGGAACAAATGTCAATTAAATAGAAAATAGCCCAATTTGCAATCCAATATTCAGTCCATCCAGAACAATATTTTATTGTCATAACAATTAATCCGGCTAAGCATGCGAGAGTAATAAAAATACATACAGGAATTGTAATTTTATGAAATGGCTTACCTTTGTGTAAGGGATTCGATATAAAATTGGTATTAAGAATGATTTATATTTTCTCATCACTGTCTGCAATAGTTAATTACTCTTCAATCACACTTGAAGCAGACTTAATAGTAATTTTTGTATATTTAGTAAAATAAACACTAGTTTCAGCATCGAAATGCCTTTAAAATACAGTGATGACAGCTGAATACTTAACTAAAAATAATTAGATTATTTGCTTTTCTCTATGAGCCTATTTTAGAAAAAATTATTTTTAAGCCTATTTGACTATAATTACTTAAACATAATTCAACTATAAATAACTTTAGCTTATGGTACTCGTAAATTGCATGGGAAATTCTATTTTATGATTGTCCCAGACTCAGATATTCATGCTAAATGCTATATAAAGATTATATATATGATTTATTATAGTAGCTATTATTTTGAAGATTGAA
>MPUH01000923.1:0-29261 GCA_001970955.1 Stentor coeruleus | reverse complement strand
GGATAATTGGGTGTATGATAATTTATTAGCAACCTTATTATACTTAATCATTTGATTATTTTTTAAATTTATGTAGAGTATTGTGCAGCTAATAATTTATAGCTGAATTTTAGAAACATATGTCTTTTATTACAATTTATGCATATTTAACATGATTCTCTTAAAAATACCCCTATTTTTCTATGAAATTAACACCTTTCTCCTAAGTGACATTTGTATATTTAGCAAGCGCTTTATATTCTTCAATAAGTGCTATGGTCAAATACCCTTTATTAAGAACTTCTATCAAAGATTTGATTCAAACATCTTGCATTTTCTTTGCGTATAATTCAGCAAAGCTCTTTATTTCTCTAGCTAAAGAAAGTCTTCATGAAGATGACAAATGTTATGGTAAAATTCAAACAATACGCAATAAACTAAATATCTAAAAATTGAAGAGCAGGACTACGCAGAAAAATTTATTTGAAACAACAAAGATAAGGAAAAAAAACAAAATAATCAATTTTATTATCAATATGAATTAAAAGTAGTTTTAAATGCTATTTTCATATTTTCGTTTTAAAAACAAATAATACTTCATTTAAATAATAAAAAACTAAAACATAAAAAGAAGTCTAGCTGAAAAACTTGCTATAAAAAGAGATAAGCTATTATGAATCCTAATTAAACTAAGTAATTTCATTTTCATCTTGATAATTACTAATAAATAATAATATTAGTAAATATATTTTGGCTTAAAATATAAAATGACTACTCTAGGGTCACTACTAAATTTCATCCCTCAACTTCGATTACCTAAAGAAGCTTCTATAGAAACTTTAACTATCCAACCACAAAGAACATTTACTTCAATTGGAAAGAAAAGTGCTAACAGTTTATCTCTTAATCTAAATTCTTCATTGAGTAATTTAAATACAGCAACGAGCACAGGAGGTTATTGTTTTACTTCACGAATAAAAGATACACAAGAAATAATGAATTCCCAATCCCGTCGTCGTACACAAACTGCATCTTCATCAAAAACAACTCGTCGAAAATTATCACAAAATGATAAAATCGAGCCAGTTTCTATATCCAAAAACGAAGGTTCAACAAAATCCGAAAACTCCACTCATTTTAACCTTTTTGAAGCAAACATAAGACATGAACTCCAGTAACATCTATTCAGAATGAAAAACAATCATTATCTCATCCGCACTATGAAAAAACAAAAAACTTACGAAGATGGTAAAGGAAGAAACTACAACTCATCCTTAAACAACCACATCTTCCAAGAATTCGCCATAAACCTAATGGGAAACAAACAAGTAAAACAAGTAACAGAAAAAGAACCTGAAAGAAATCCATCATATCATCCAATCAACCTCGAATACGCTAAAGAAAAAATCCATCAAAGCGAAACTAATGCTTGGCTAGAAAAAACACACAGAGCAGCTAAGAAATCATTGTCACTTTATAATTTCGTTGTTGAATTTTTTAATGAATTAGACACATCCCGCTGTGGTAAACTTAAAGGTGAAAAGCTTCTTGAATCACTTGTTTATCTTGGAATAGCTACAGATCCATTAGTTATACGTAGAACATTATGTCTTATATACAAATGTAAAGATCTGACAACTTTAAGAATTACTTGTAAGGATTTTACTGAATTATTTAAAAATGATTCAAAGACTGATAAGATACTTAAGCAATTAAATGAACATTGTGTTAGTGCGAGAGAAGGAAAAGCTAGGAAAAATGTGGAAAGTATTGCGAAAATTGATACGTCATCGTCAATTTATAAGAAAAATACTGAAAAAAACTCGTTGGGTAATACAGGGGTTAAGTTTGTAAAGAATAACGAGGAAAATCTTATTACTATTAATGAACATCTTGAGATTATAACAGCATGGTGGAAAGAGTTAGATATTAGGGGTATAAATCAAGTACCTATTGATGATGTGATTGAATACTTTTTAGCTATTGGTCTTGCTAAAGACCAGAATGAGTCTAAAACTTTGATTTTTTCACAAATTGGTGCTAAGGCTAATTTAATATTTGATGAATTCCAACAGATTTTTGCAAAGAGCATGCTGAAAGGAGCTTTGTTTAATTTGTCACAAAGACTTTCAGACGAAAAATTCGCTGATAAAGAAATGTCTTCAGGTTTCAAGCTTCTTTCCTACCAACGTGCTCTTTTATTATCAGGAGTAAAATGCCCTAATTCAGACATAACTGAAGAAGAAGGGGCTAAAACTGTTCATGCTATAGAAAAATTCAACCATCAAACTAAAAGAACACAAAAGTAACATATAAATAGATATTCTTACGAGGAAATTAGAAAAAGTCTTCTCCGAATCCTCGGTATTACAGAACTAGATTTACTTCGGCAAAAAACTAAAAAAAAAGATAATAGATACATATCAGCAAATCTTAGTGAAGCATTAAAAAAACGTATAGAAAAAGCAAGATCTACCGATTCCCAAGTTGAAGAAAAATCCGAAAAGTCTGAACAATCTGAAGACAAATCCAAAATTACCACCGAGTCTTTTGATAAACCTAAAAAAATTGAAGAAAAAGGATTTTTTTTACATGTCTCACGATGTGGGACAAAGAGTTTTGAAAACACCCCACCTGAACCAGAAAGCCCAGAGCGTAAAATGTCAATTTTCGCTGAAGAAGACAAGATTGAAATGCCTAGTGGAAGAAGTTCAACTAAATTTTATAAATCTGTTGTCAGGCCAAGTAAACTTAAACTTTATTATACTGGAGCTGATGAAGATTATAGTAATTTTGACCAATTATCAATAAAAAGTAGTAGCTGGGCTAATAAAGATGAAACTATTAGATATACTGAAGCTGGGCAAAGTGTCAAAAGTGAGAAGAAAACAAAAGATAATAACAAAGTGAAATTATTGGATAATCTAGCATTTACTATAGCTGATTATATTACAAAAGCCACTAAAGATGAAACGCAAAGTAGTTTTATTCCAGCTGATGGGAAAAAGAATGAAAGTTATATAAAAAGGATTAAAGAAATACAGAAATCCAAAAAAAGGATTGAGCAAGAAAATAAACTCATCACGAAATTTCAAGGATTGGTTAATCATTATCCTAAATAATATATAAAAAAAATTTCTTAAACATAAAAAACTAAAATCCTAAATCCCACAAACATTCATATAAAATTTAAAAACTCATCACAATTTTCCCAGTTTCTCATTAAACATATTATTTACTATTTATTCCAAAAATGCCAAATCCATAGCTGTAGTTTTTTTCCCACTATACGCCGAAGCGGGTCTAATACATCCTCGATTCATATCTAAATCCCTTCTAATAACCCCTGAAGTAGGTCTTACAACCGTATAAGGTCTAACAATAGGATGTCCAACTACCACATCCTGACTATTAAACACAAAATTCGGCATAGGTTTCATACAAAGCCTTCTACTAGAAATAAGTTTACTATTTTCCATCATATACATTTTAAACCTATCAGGATTTTTAGCAATAGACCCAATTTTATCTTTACTGTTGATTTTCGCTGGTTTAGCAGCAGGAAAAGTATTAAAAAGCATAGGTGGAGAAGGTATAACACTTTCAGCATTAACCCCACTACGCCATTTGGGGGGAATATAAGACAGTCTTATAGCAGCTGGGATAAACTGAAAAACTTCAGTTATATTTGGACGTGTAGATGCTCGTTTATCCATAAGTCTTAAAATAAATTCAAAAAGTTTACTTGAATAACAGTTTGGAAGCTGCTTTGGCCTTGCTTTTACTATAAGCCTAGCAAGGGAAATAATATTATCAGCAATAAACGGAGGTTCTAAAGCTGATAAATTATAAGCGACACAACCAATTGCCCAAACATCAACTTTCATATCATAAGGTTTATGTTGTATAATTTCAGGACTTAAATACAATGGTGTTCCTACTTCAGTACCTTCCATAGGATCTTTACCTTTAACTGTTTTGCATACACCCATATCAGCTATTTTAATCCTTTTATCATTGTCCATGAGGATGTTTAAACATTTTATGTCTCTATGAATAATGTTTTTCTTATGTAAATATTCAACTCCTAAACATACTTCGTAGATAATATTCCAAATAGTTTTTTCGCTTAGATAAGTCCTATTTTGCTTGTAAGTGTTTATGAGTTTTTGTAAATCTCCACCTGAAGCGTATTCCATTAGAATTAGAAGTTTGTGTTCATGAATGCAACTTGAAAGGTAAGTTATGAGATGAGGGTGACTTTGAGACTCGAGGATTGATACTTCTTTTAAGGCCCGGTTTTGCTTTTTGCTACTTAAGTTGTTCAGGTTTATTGATTTTATTACAAAGTCTCTTAGGTCGGGGGATTTTACGTGGTAGACGGTTCCGAATGTCCCACTTCCTAATGTTCCTATTATTTTGTACTTAGCGAAAGGAGATCCTTCCAGATTCATAATTATTATATATAATTTTAGGTTTTTTGATTGGAAATTGTTTGGGAATGATGCTTGATTTTCGGTTTAGGTGTAAGTTATAATTTTTGTTTGGTGAGATAAGACTGAAGAAGAGAAAATTGGTTTTTTTTCAGATTAGTTATTTTTGGTAAATCCTAGGTTATATTTTTTAATTCAATAATTGTATTATCGGTAATAATGTGTATATTTAGACTGGATTTTAATCTTATTGATTTTTTTCACAAATGAGATTGGTAATTTAATTTATCTTATTTGCCCTACCCTTTTGTAGTTTTGTTAAAAATTGTCATGTTGTAGAATGAAAAATTAAAAGCAAGGCTTGCTTTTTTATTAATTTACCTGAAGATTTTCTTTTGGGTATGCTAAATAGAATGGAAATAAGGATGGTTTCGATGATAATTTTACAAATTTCCATATTTATTTAAAAAACTTAATTTTACAAATATTTATATCTAGTACGGGCTAAAGAAAACTACAGATTCGTATAAAAAATTATGATTCAGATAATATATCCAGTATTTAAAACCCAAAAATATACTATAAATTTATATGATTATAGTAACTAATATTATAAAACGATTAAATATCTCAAGGGTATAACTGCATCCAAAAAAACTTTTATAATTTCATCTCCTAAAGATTTTCAGCAGCACTCATGTCAACAAGCATAGCATCAGATTTTCCACAAACATTCTACAATCAGATTTCACCACAACATTACATTATTATAACATACCCTAAAAACAAAATACCATTAAAATTACTAAAAAAACATACAAAATCAGTTATACTCCCAAAAACTAAAACATTAAAAAAAAATATTCAAACTTTTTATAATCAACTTATCCTAATTACCAAACAACACACATTCTACAACCGCTACAATTTTTTTTACCAAGCCTAAGATAACAAAAAATAGCCTCAAGCATTTATAACTTCCAACACACAACCCAATCAACATAAAACACACAAATCCCCATAATATCATACTCAAGCATTCATTTCATATTATTTGTGACTATATAAAAATATATGGAAGAGCCATCAACTCTTAAAATACTAACACTAGGCGATGCTAGTGTCGGTAAAACTTGTATCATTCTGCGATATGCAGAGGACGAGTTTCCTAAAAGCACAATGCCAACAATAGGTATTGAGTACAAAACTAAACAAATAAAGATCAATAATCAAATGGTCAAGCTTCAAATTTGGGATACAGCAGGTCAGGAACGTTATCATCGAATCCTTGCAAGTACTTTTTATAGAAGGGCAAATGGGATAGTTCTTGTATACGATCTTAAGAGTCAAGAAAGTTTTAACCACGTGGAAAATTGGATGAAACAAATAAGACAAAAAGCAGATCCTGGCATAGAAATAGTTCTTGTTGGCAATAAATTGGATTTAGTTGAAGAACAAGATTTTACCCAGGGCAAAGATTTAGCTGCTTCTTATGGGATACCGTTTTTCCCTGTGAGTGCAAAAAGTGGGACGAATATAGCTGAGATGTTTAGGACGCTTACTGATATGATTGTTGCACATAACCCAAAGTTACTTAATCCTAATTCTGCATCGAACCCAGAGACTATTAGTATTAAAGAAAAGAAAAATATTGAAGAACAGAAATGCTGTGTTTAGGTAGTAATTTTAATATACGGCATATGTTGGAAAATAAGTTATGATGTGATATGATTGATTGTGAAATGTGCTTGTTAGGGTTAAGATTTTGAGTGATTAGGATTTTAGGTGTTTGGCAGATGATTTGGAGGAAAAAGAGCTTTTTTGTGTAGGTTTTGCGGATGGATTTTGGAAAGGTTTTGGGAATGGAGAATTAGAGTGTGTGTTTAATAAGATGTTAAGTTTTTTTGTTGGTATTTTTAGTATAGAAAGTTTAATTGTTTATAAAAATAGTAGAGTAGATTAATATGGATTTTATCCTGAGGTTTTGGGTGCTAGTTTAGAAATAAGAGATTTGGAATTGAGGTTTTATGCTTAAATATTTATTAGAATACAAGAGAATATTCATGAATCTTTAAAATTGTGGTGAAAACATAAAATTCAAGCAAATGATGGTGATGCTCAGCTTTGTCATATATTTTTACAAGAGTTTTATTTTTGTTAGTATTAAAATGCCTATCATTCTTGCAATTAAAAAGCAATATTTTTTTTTCCACTACCAGCGTTAAGGTTTATCACTAACTGAACACATTCTATGATTACAATGGCTGCTTATATTTTATTTCTGACAGCATTTTGTTAGTATTAACACATCAATCATAGCAATTAAAAATCCAAAACCAAAACCAGAATTTGCATCTTATATTTGTGTGATAGTTTCAATATCTTCAACTATATCATCAAAAAAATATATGCTTTTAAAAAAAATCTAAATTTTGATTCAGTACTATTTACAGAATTATTATATAAGAATGCTTTAGAGATAAAATTGCAAATTATACTATAAAGATTCGTCAAGCCAAGTCTCGCGTTTTCCATTGCTCCATTGACCTTTGCGTGTTTCTAATATGCCAAGTTTATTTACAGATGTGAAAATCCCTTCGCCATGTTGGACCCCATTTTTCCACATGCCTTCATAAATCCTCCCATCTGGCCAGGTTAAAATCCCATAGCCATCTTTGAAGTCATCAACAAAAGATCCTTTGTAGATTAGCCCTGATTGAGAATGTAATTCGCCTTGACCATGCATTTTGTTATCAACAAACTCACCTTCATACCATTTAGCTTTACTCCACTGATAAACTCCTTTTCCTTCAATACGATTTTCATAAAAATCTCCAGTATAAGACGTGTTGTTAGGGTAAGTGATTTTTCCTTTCCCATGTTTCATACCTTTTTTATAACTTCCTTCATACTTGCATCCATTACACCATAACTCAGTCCCAATTCCGTGTTGTTTATCTTTTTTAAACTCCCCAGAATATACTGCCCCATTTTTTTGTATGTATTTCCCTTTGCCATGAGCTTGCCCATTTAAAAACTCCCCTTCATAAACATCCCCATTCTCAAAAATCATTCTCCCAAAACCTTCAATTCTATCTAAATGAAAATTCCCAATATACTTTCTATTGTCTGTTGATATAAGTATTCCTTTACCATGCTTCATACACCTTTTATTAAAACTTCCTTGGTAATACTCCTGGTCAATCAAGTATACAGGTCCTGTTACTTCAATGTTTATTGGTAAAAGATTCTCTTCTGTTAAAGCTATTTGGGATGATTGAAAAGAGTTTATTGGTAAAGAGCAGAGCTCATAATAATTTCCAGGATCTGAAAGTTCTTTTAATGACTTTCTTGCTAAGTATCCCCGGCATAACGATTTAAGTTCTGAATTTTCTTCACTTCTTGACTCCCCTGGCTCATAAGTTAAAGGTACTACCACAGCTTTTTCTGAAATTTCGACACTGCCTGCACCATAATCATAACGAAAACATGAACACTCAGTTCCCATTTATATATATTTTTAGTATAAGAGTCGATATAAATTATAGTATTTGACAATGGAAGTTATTAGTGCAAGCGAAGAACAAACTGAACAGTCTATAAGTTTTGATTATTGTCAACATAATAAGTTGTATGTGAAAAATATTCCTCAAGGCTTTGTGGAACAATCAGAAAAAGTATACCCTAGTGTTTTGTCTCAATCTAGTAAAGAGGTGAATTCACTTAATAATAGTACTAGTAACCTATCGGATCAGTATAAAGTTTATAAAGACAGACTACAATCTAGTAATAGCATTTCTAAACCAAAATCTTCTGATCGTGTTGGAGGTGGTTATTGCAAAAACTGTGTAGTCTATTAATAGTTAATGATAAAAAAAAAATAATTAAAAGTATTTTACTATCTAAATTACTGCATTTTGAAATTACGACAACATAGTAATAGTGAAACTTAAAATAATATAAAAAGGAGAAAAATAAGCATATAGTCTAAAATATTTTAAGACTTCAATTTAATTTATCTGTTTATGTTGTGATATAATATCTAACTATTTACCATAACAAAAATTTGAATTTAACAGTTTAAGTTTATTTATATGTCTATAAGTTTTACTTCCATACTCATAATAAAATCAAAAACCTATTCATCTAGAATACAGTAAAATCATTATCTTTGTTTCTAAATACCAACAATCTAGCCCTATTAACAGCAAAAATATTTATCAAATTCTGCATATCCTGATTATCACAATTCTCATACAGAACTATAAAAATCATAAAACATCAAAATCAATAATTTATGCCACAACTCATAAAATTATCTTTCTCGTGATTTAACTATAAAATTCTCAGCTCTAGCCATAAAGTTTGTTTAAATAATTATGGAATTTATATTTGAGCACGATAAGCTTAGAATGGATGAAATAACACGACGCATAAATGCAAAAAATAATTTCACACCTTTGAAACCTCTTCGAAGTACTAAGTTTTTTACACAACAAGGTAAAACAAATTCACAAACAAAAGGTAATAAGCATATCCAAAATAAATCATGTTCTAAAAAATCCAAAACTTTTATAGACACGCAATCAATATCTCATAAGCTTCCTAATACTTTTGATAATTCCAGCAATCGATTATTTAAAGAAACTTTCTCTCAAAAATTCTCCAAACAAAAAATCTTAGCGTCAGCTTTTCCAGCATTAGATATTTCGGTAAGATTTATTAATAAAGAAAAGACTAAAAATAAAGTTTTCCCAGAAGTGCGTAAATCTGTAAATTCTATAGAGAGAAAAACAAGAGATTTAAAAAATGATTCAAGGATAAACTCGCAAAGTTTAATAGCTTATATTCCATCTGTTGCGTATGTAAATGAGAAAGATGATATGGTAGAAAAAGGGGATAAATTAAATGATAGTATGCCAAAAATACATATACCAAGTTTCAAGCCTGCAAAAAAACATGTTTAAGTGCATTTTTTTGAGAAAATATTATATTTTGATTAGTTTTATTTGGGGTTATGGAAATGATGAGTTTTAATGTGATAATTTAATAATAAAGTTATTAGGTTTCAATGGTTTTAAATTTTAAAGACTGTAAATCGAATATCTAAGTAATTAAAATAGTCTCACAAACAATAATATTTATTAACACCATCAAGTAGTTCTTAATTCACTAATTTACATTTTCCAGTTTATTTATAACACACAATCACACTACCACAACAAATATCCCTATCAATACCTTAAAAAATTCTATATCATAAATAAAAAAATGAATATCATTTTCAAGCATTCAGACCAATTCAACAATAAAGGAAGCACAATACTAAACTTAGACCTAAATATTATAGTAAAAGAAGTCCGTTTACGTATTTCTCGTATCTTGGATTTATCATTGAATTCATTCCATCTTGTTACAAGAAAATGCACAGTCAACATCCTTATGACTGATACTTGGCCTCTATCATTTTTCATTGATGAAGATCATCCTAAAATTAAAGTAAAACTTTTGGACTTACCGGTTTTCGCTCGTAAAGAAAGCATTCTTAATACTTCTCCAGGATTTTTTGCTCATTGCCCTAACCGGGCAACTTATGCTGTAAGACCTTTTGACATTGCTGTGGCAGCTTGTAAGAACAAAGACTTAGACACACTTAAGCATATAGTAGAATTTGAAGAAAATCAAGAAGATGAAGTTATTCATCAAAGCCAAGAATGCTTATGGGGCCTTCTTCATTATGCTTGTCTATCAGGTTGTACAGAAATCATATCATATCTCATAAGCAAAAATGTAAACTGTAACAAAGTCACCCTAGATGAATGGACCCCACTTCAGCTCTCAGTATTTTTCCAGCGTAAAGATTGTGTAATTGAGCTTTTAAAACATCAAAATTTACAAATAAACAAACAAACCAAATTTAGAGGAACAGCTTTGCATCTAGCCTGTCAACTTAACGATATAGAAATGGTCAGACTACTTTTAGAAAAATTCCCAGTCACTTCAATAGAAGATTGTCATAAAAAAACCCCAATTGAACTTGCTGACCATGCTGAGATATTTGAAATGATGGCAATTTATACAGGTCAATGTGAACTTCGTAAATACACAGATGATGATGTTCAAGTCCCATTTTGTAGCGAAGTAGCTATTATCAACACTTTCAGTCTATCAGATAAAGTAGCTTTTTTATATATGGATCCTGATAAAGGGACAATCTGTAGGTATTTTAGTAAAGAGAAATTTTTAGACAAAGAACAACCAATATTTACATTAAGGTTAATTGATATACAAGATATAAAATTCGATGCTAAAAAGAAAAATCAAGCAGTTGTTTATATTGAATCTAACAACTCTTCATTTAAATTCTATACAAAACATTATACTTTATCTAATGAATGGGTTCAAAGGATAAAAAAAGCTACAGATTACTGTATGATCCATAAACAAAATAATATCATGGAAGAAATCTCAGTTGCTATTACCCCTACTGAAGAAGATTCTAATAATGATTCAACTAATCAAATAAATATAATTGATGGGGAAAATGTTGATTTTAGTAGTTTTACAATTATGGATGAAATAGGAAATGGTTCTTTTGGCATAGTTTATAAGGTCCAAAAAATCAACACTGGGGTGTATTACGCAATGAAAAGTCTAAGTAAAAATGTTTTACAAAAACAAAAACAACTAAAATATGCTATAAGCGAATGCAAAATCATGAAACAACTAAACCATCCTTTTATCGTCCCTTTATACTACGCATTTCAAACCCCAAAATACTTATATTTAATACTAGAACTCTGTCCTAATGGAGATCTTCTTGGCCTTTTAGAGAAAAAAGGTAAAATCGAAGAGCAAATAGCCAAGTTTTACTTGGCTGAAATCATTTTAGCCCTTGAATATCTACATAACTCCGGGATAATATACAGAGATTTAAAGCCAGCTAATGTGCTTATTGATAGTGATTTCCATGCAAAACTTGCTGATTTCGGATTAGCTAAAGAAAAAGTGAATAAAGTTAACCCAGCTATGACAATGGCTGGTACACCAGCTTATTTACCTCCTGAGATTGTAGCGAAAAAAGGTGCGACAACAGCATCAGATATTTATGGACTTGGACCTTTATTTTATGAACTTTTAACAGGACGTACTCCTTATTATCATGATGATATAGACATGCTTTTCCAGAACATAAAAAACTCAAAACTCTTTATCCCAGATTATGTATCTGAACATGCTAAGGATTTTATTACTCAAGTTATGAATAAAGATCCTATTAAAAGGCCACAAATATCACAAATCAAACGTCATCAGCTTTTTAGGAAACTCAACTGGGAAGGTTTGCTTGCCAGGAAAATCCGCCCACCTAAGATCAATTAGATTCCTAACTAATACTAATACTAATGACAATTAGATATATGGAAGTTTTGTTTTTTCTGAGGGTTTGTCTTTATTTGGGGTTTTAGGTTTGGAGGAGTTTAGCTTAAAACCTAGTTTTTTCCGTAGTTTATTTCTTGAACTTGCTTTTATTGAGTCAATTGGCGACATGCTTGTTGAATGTAAAGACCATTTGTCAGAGGTATAAAGTATTAAATTTTCTGTTTTTTGTATCCTCCTACCATGATGAAATGATGTTTCAGATCTTAGGACAATTCTATGTTTGACATATTTTATTGATTTCGCTGCTTTGAATAATATTTCTCTTGGGCTATCGGAAGGGTTTATTTGGTTTGCAAAATTCGATAACACTTTTTCTAGTAGTTTGGCCATAATATTCTTCCATTTATCTATTGTTTGCTTTGATAGTTTTTTTTTAGGGTTTAAAATCTGATCTAAATCTTTGTTGTTAGATTTACTTGTTTCTAATAAAGAGATTATACGAGATTTTTCAGATTCAAATTTGTCAGTACCTAAATAGCCTCTGAGATAAACTGAAATTTTATCCTTTTCTCCTTCAAGGATTCTTCGGTTTATAACTTCTTCCCATAAATTTTGAACTTCAATAAAACCAAGTTTTTTTATTCCTTTTATTTGGGCTTGAAGGTTAAATTCTTTGTTGTAAGACTCAGTAGCAAGTTTTAATGGGTCAATTTTTAGTTCGCTTTTTCTTTGGAAGTTTGGTTTGAAGATTTTTTCTGNACTTCAATAAAACCAAGTTTTTTTATTCCTTTTATTTGGGCTTGAAGGTTGAATTCTTTGTTGTAAGACTCAGTAGCGAGTTTTAATGGGTCAATTTTTAGTTCGCTTTTTCTTTGGAAGTTTGGTTTGAAGATTTTTTCTGATGGAGCTGAAGGTGTGAGTATATCTTGGAATTTAATGATTTTATTTTCTAGTAAATTACTAGGAATAGGTAAAGTGCTATTTAATGGTTTGGTTTCTGGAACTTCAAAATCGTTTTGTATAGCTTTTTCGTTTTCTGGTAATGCGAAATCTAATAATGAGGTTTCGTTAGGTTCAGTTTTGAATATCGGCATTTCATTAGTCACAGTTTTTTTATTAAATAAATTTTCTGATACTTTAGTCTCAAGTCTCAGCCTCCCTAGTTTATTTTCTGATTTTTTTGCTTTAATTTTATTCATAAGTCCTCTTATGATTATATTATTAGGTGTTGCAAAGTCTAAAACCCCACTTTCTTTATCAGTTTGGGTGTTTTTATCATATTTTTCTCTTAAGAAAAATTCTGTAGCTTTATATATAAAATTATCAATTTCTTCTATATTAGCAACATCGTCATTACCAGTATTTTTTATTCTGGTTTTATAAAGGATTTCATGCATTGTTGTATAGAGTTCAAGGTTGACTTGAGTTTCTTGATTAAGACTTGGAATTATTATTGTTTGAATATCTTTATCTTCTTTATGAATTTCATCACCTTGTAATGAAAATACTTCAAATCTATTTGTATCTGAGTTCTTAGGAGATATACCCATACGATAAGTATTTCTAGAATTTCGACTTTTAGAGTTTGGTCCTCTTTTATCTTCATCTTTTAAAGAAAAGTCGTAAATGCTTTGGTTTCCAACATGAGAAGATTCACTAAAAGATTCCTCGAAAAATTTATCTGTTTGTTTTATTTCTTCATCTATACTATACATTGCTTTTCGCATACGTTCTAATGCGCTTTCTTTTTTTACTTCTTGTGCTGGTAAAGTTTCCTTTTTTGATTTAGTCCTTCCTACTAAAGGTCTTCTAACTTTTTGTGTTGGTGTAGATACACTAATAGGTGGGGTTAAAATATTTGATCTTGTAGTTGTTATAGCTTTTATTGTATCAGTTTTATCTATTTCATCCAGTCTACTTTCAATAATCAACTTACTCAATCGGATCTTAACATTTTCATCCTTGATTTTATTAGAAACAGTTGCAATACCTTCTTTTAACTCATCAAATTTCTGGCTTACCGTATCAATTGAGTACTTTTCAAAAATCCCATCAATCTTAAAAAGAGCTTCAAGTTTTTGGCATTTCTGTTTATTTATAAGCTTCAACGACTTTTCCTTAACTGATGTAGGTATATCAAATTTATTTATCAAAAACTCAAAACTCCAAGACAGACTTGCAGCATTATCTAACAGTTTTATATTCATATCTTTAATCTCATTAATTTTTTCATTCAACACATTGATTTTATTATACAATCCAGTAACAAGTTTCTCATCCTGCCCCTTTCTTTTTTCCAATATTTTCCTTACAGTAAACAAGTTTTTAATTTTTTGTATCGCACTTGAATAATCTTTTATATACAAATCTTGACTATCATTATTTTCCACAATATTCTGCTCATGCATATAAGTCTCATATTCTTTTGATATTTTATCTTCATATATCATCTGACTTCTATCAAAAATCATCCTAAAATTTTCCCAAGTTTGCTTGTTTTCACATTCTAGTCTTTGAATTTTTATTGCAGTTCTGTATTTATAATGATTAAGCCGATTGAAATATTTTAGCTCTATAATATCGATTCGATTATAATATTTTTCTATTTCGACTTTGAGCATTTTTTCAACTTCTAAATGTTTGCTCCAAGTATCTTCACTGATTTCTTCAATCTCATCATTTGTGATACGCTTTTTATGAACAATTGATGAAAGAAAAGATACAAGTTCGTTTGGTTCATCTGATAACTGCCCTTTAACTGGTACGATATTTTCTATATTAAAATCAATACTTTCGACTATGTTTAGCATGTTGGAAATTTTACCTTGTATGTGATCATAATTTTTCATCATATTTTTGACGTCTTGGGCTATGATAAGTAGTTTAGATTGTTTTGCTATTTGAGTTGAACTTTTTGCTGACCTGGGATAGTTTAAAGATATGAAATGATCATTGATTATAGGTTCGAGTTTGCACATGCATTTTATTATGATTTTCTGAACCGGCTTCATTTTCATCATTGCGTTTACTAGTTTGCTGTTGACTGCACCGTTTGAAGAATGGCTTGCAATGAAATTTACAAAAAAACCTAGAAGTTCTGAGTGAAGTTGTTCCATAGATAATAACTTTAAATATTCAATTGAATAAACCATTTAAGAATTTTTTTTGACCTTATCTGAATGGATTTTATAATAATTATTATGGACTGACCTTAAGACAATCATTTTAATACTTAATATTGTCAAATAATATACTTGGTTGGGATTTTCTTTTGAGGCAAGTTAATAGCTGGTAGTTGGGTGTTAAAATTAGGTTTGAAATTTCTTTTGAGGCAAGTTAATAGCTGGTAATTGGGTGTTAAAATTAGTTTTTAAATCATTCATGATAAAAGTTAATAAAGGAACTTAGATAAGCTAATATTTTTGCTGTAAATTGGGTTTGGTGAATGTACAATTATCTTATTAAAAGGAAATTACAATATCTATATAAATAGTGTTAAGTTTTTTTTAAAGAAAAAAATGTTTCCAGACACTCTTTTTATCTAATCTTAGCCTGATTATTATTAGAAAATACCCCAAATTACACTTGTATGCATAAACATAACATTATTAGCATACCAAAATTTTTATTTTTGGCTTAAAGTTAAAATAAACTAAATATCATGATATTATTTCTACTCATTTTAAAACACCTTCAAAGTTTAAATAATATTGTCTAAGCCTTATCAAATCTAGGATTTTATACAAGTATCTAAGCTAAAAAGACTATATTCCAAGTATTTTTATTTAGTTTTACATCTTCAAAACAATTCAGAGGCTAGCTTTATGTTCCTAATAAACTAAAAAAGCTACCAAAAAGCCTTTTCATCTAAACCTTTTCATTTATTTTTTTTACTATTAACTNTACCAAAAAGCCTTTTAATCTAAACCTTTTCATTTATTTTTTTTACTATTAACTTCCTAGCTATGCTTNTACCAAAAAGCCTTTTCATCTAAACCTTTTCATTTATTTTTTTTACTATTAACTTCCTAGCTATGCTTATCTTTAAAATTGGCTTGTATATACTTTTCGTACTTCGCAACCTTTTTCTCACTCAACGCCAAATTCGACGCAGCAAGAGTCATTTTATAATACATTTCAGCTAAATTAAGGACATCAGGGTCACAAGTTGGCTCTAAAGTTTTTAATCTTGCTTCTTTAACTCTAATATCCCCTTCAACTTCTCTTCTAGTAGATTCAGTTTCTTTAAAAGCAATCTCAACTCTTTTCTTATCCCTTGTCATCATCTTAATTTCTTCAATTTTCTTATTGAGTGTTTCTTGTAGCTATATAAAATCTACCAAATTAATTTTTACTGACTTTGTATATTCCTGAAGGTCTTGAGTAAATTTCAAATGATTGTGCTGTCGTTTGATTTCTGTAAATTCTTGATGAATATCACTACAATTTTCTAGTAAATCTTGTATACTCTGATGTGCATCAGAAATCATTTCATATAAATCCTCGGTTTCGAGGGCATAGTTTTGTATTTGTTGTTCATTTTCTCTATCTAAGGCAACTGTGCTTACTGAATTTTCCCCAAATATAAGACTTTTATCAGACCTCAGACTTATGTTCTCTTCAACAAGCCGTTGATATGATTTTTTTAAGGCTTCATAGTCAGCTCGGAATTCTTCAGTAGAATCTTGGGACTTTTCAAATGTGGAAATTCGGTTTTGATGGTTTTGATTGAAATTCGGACTATATCCTTTGCGTATCGAAAAAATAGGAGTAGCTGCTTCACGCTTAGTGTTTAATGATCGACCTACTCTATAGAAATTGCTTTGTGTTGAGAATTGAGACTCATTTAATGGTTGTTTTTGATAGATTTTTTGAATTGTATCTGGTTCTACATCGGCTGATATAGGGCTGCGTCTGATAGTTAATTTCATAATTATTTTAGGGTGTTAATTGTTTATGTTTCATATATAAAATGCTGATTATACAGTAATAGTTAGGATAAAAATAATTTTCAGATTCTTCGTGAAAATGATAATAAGGGATGAATCATGTGGTTAAAATTATAAACTATTTTATGTTTAGGAGGTACATTAGTATGAAATTTAAAAATAAATCTCTATAGTTTTTACAACAAAACAGTTTTAAAAGTTTTAGCTTAGCTTGATTTACAAATTCACATATCAGCTCCTTGTGTGCCTAAACTATAATCAAAATCTGAGAACATCATACTCGTAGATTTCATACAAGCTGAAATCAGCGTAATTGACTTAGCCCCTCTTATTTTGAGTCATAAAAATTGCAACTATAAAATATTAACAGAAAGAGAAAAAAATGTGAATAATAAGTTATTATTATTATGATGAATTAGCTATCAGGAATCGTTTTCACTAGAAAACCTGTTGTTCGTAAAGGGTTATGAGCCACAGTTTGCCTGAGAGTTGTCTTTTTCATAATTGAGCTTGACGTTTTAGGTTGGATATTTTTAAGTACTTCCAGAGCCTGTGATGCATTACTTTCTGGGTTTGCAGCTTTTTCAATCTTAGGAGGCTCTTTATCACTTTCTTTGATTAATTTTATACCCATCTCAGCTGCACTTTCAAGAAAATGTCCAAAAATNCTTTATCACTTTCTTTGATTAATTTTATACCCATCTCAGCTGCACTTTCAAGAAAATGTCCAAAAATTGTACTCATCTTATATTGAACATTTGACTGTTTATAATCAGATTCAGTATTTTCAATAGGAACATATCCTCCATAAGGAATCACATAATTGGGCTTATCAGCTAATTCAACTTTTTTCTTACATACTAAAGTATGTGGGTTTTTTGGAAGCTCATTCCCTGTAATATCGCTTTCTCTAAACTTGTCTATTGGGGCATGATTCATTTTCTGTAAATTGTATAAAACTTGTGATGAATGCTTAGGTTCTTCTTCATATTTATCTCTGATTTTCCAGTATTCTTTTACGTTTTCATTGAATTTTGGTAGTTCTTTTCCATGAACTCCAATGTTTACATTTGAAAATGTTTTTTGGTTGTATTCGTTTGTGTCTTTTATTAGTTTTTCTTTTACTTCTTTTAAAGTATTGCCTTCGTTATAGAAAATTAAGTATTTTTCTCTTTCTCTTAAATGGTCTTCACGTGAAATATGGTTATAATCAGCTTTTTCATAAAGTGTTTTAAGGAGTTCTATTTTGTTTTCACGGTTCATTTGAGTTTGTGATGAGAATTTCGGGAATTTTACATAGTCTGTTGATGGAGATTTAGCTAATTTAAAGTCACTGGGTTCTGAAAGTCCTACTTTAGACCTGATAGTTTGGCTAAGCGATTCTTTTAAAGTCTTAAACGAGTTGATTTTTGGTTTTTCAACATATCCCTCAGGTTCAAATCTTATATCATCAACCATAAAAACATTATCATAAGGTCTCCCTGTAACCGGCATATGTTTTCTCATACTAATCATCTGTTTTCTTGAAGTTATCGCAGGAAGAGAATTTTTCCTCATCATCGGATATGTTTCAAGCAATTTATAACCAGAGTTACCATCCATAATAACCCCTCTTTGCTGTATAACTCTAGCAGTTGAATTAGGGACTTTTGAATCTAATCCAATCATATACTTATCAAAAAACCCAGTCTTAATAGCATTTTCTGCATTAGCCCTTTCAATATCATTAAGCATTCCATCCTTATCTTTATCAAACTGTTTACTTATAAACATATCCATTTGGCTGATATATCCATCATTATCAATATCAAATGTCGAATGAGGAAGTAGTTCTTTTTTCCTTTGGCTTAAAAGTTCATGTCTTGATTTCGCTTTAGGGTTTCCTGGCCAAGGGTCTTTCATTTGTTCAGGTTTTATAAACTCTGGCATTTGAATTAAATTCCCGTAAAGATTGTATCGAGGTGAAACATGATTTTCCATATTAATTAAACTCATCCTTGATGGATATTTTCTTTATTGTATTCAGTTTTCTAAACCTTTTTCTCTTATAGGTTTTTTATATGGTATTTGCAGGGGATTTTTCAAGATTTTGTGAGGGTCTACTTTCTACTAAATTGATAAAGTTATTGTGGGATTAAGGGAATTTTTTACTTCTAAGAAGTTGGAGATGAACATTTTTTTGAAGAGGTCACAAAATGTTGCTTTACAGGGAATTTTGATAGAAACTAGTTTTTTTTTCAAGTTCTTATTGGAAGATGTTATAACTTGATGAGTTGTGCTTGA
Organism: Stentor coeruleus; assembly: GCA_001970955.1. Lineage (NCBI taxonomy): Eukaryota > Ciliophora > Heterotrichea > Heterotrichida > Stentoridae > Stentor > Stentor coeruleus. Next base: position 10,237 of record MPUH01000923.1, on the reverse strand, counting down.
TTTGCTTTTTTTGAATGGGTAAATGGAAGATGTGTCGGGTTGGTTAAGATTTTCAGGTTTACAGGAATTAGTTATTTTACCTTAAGTCGCTTTGGAATTGATATGACTGTGGCTCTTGTTATGAAAATTCACTGTTGGGTGAAAATACTCCTTGTAGCATTTACTGTATTATAGAATTCGTAAAAGGTTCAGCCTTGTATGTATATCATTTTGAAATCTAGATTGTCATTGTTAATGAGTTTTACGTCCAACTTTTTACGACTCTCTGGCTGTGTGAGGAGGTTAATTATTGTTGAAAAGTCACTTTCTAATATGTATATTACATGAAAATGAAGCTGTTTATTAATGAATCTGTATTATATAAAAATATCAAAAATTGTTAGGTAAATTGCTTTAAGTATGTTTAAGATATGGAAATAACAACTAAAAAACTATCTTTCTGTATCAAACTCTTTCTAATACAATCTAATAATTTTCTACTAACTCATTTTCCTTTACCACCCCAAAATAACTCATTTTATGTTTTAACTAAATAATATTATAGAGCTTGACAAGACTATCAGCCCCAGCTGATGCCATAAGATTAAATGATGGATGTTGACTAATACACAAAACTCCTTCATCATATTTTTTCCTATGTGCTGGGATTTCTTGTAAACATTGATATGTTCGTACATCCCAAAAACGTAAACTTCCATCATGTCCTCCAGAAACCAAATAATTCCCAGACATCCATAAAGAACTAACAGAATCAGTATGCCCAACTAAATCCTTAACACAACTACAACTATTAACATCAAAAAATCTCAAATGTTTATCTTCATGACCACAAACAACCATATTCGAACTATTACTTGTCGCAATACAATTTATTTGATAAATCTTATCATGAGCATCATTTTCTTTAACAAAACGAATTATTGAAGGTTTTCCTGTTTGTTTATCGAAAATATTCAAATAAGGTGTTGTGTACCCAACAACAAAAGAATTGAGTTCAGTTATTAACCATGCTGTACAGGTTGGGATATGGAAATTTTCCCCATCAGTTCTTGGATAAGTGAAATTTCTAAGTAAATTCGCAGACACTTTACCTGATTTCCAATTTTCTATACTAGTTGTAGTATCTACTGTTTTCCATAGTTTTACAATACCATCTGCACTTGCTGAGAGAACTAAACCATCAACTGGATGATGTTTTAAGTCCCAAACTGCTTCAGAATGACTTTCCCAAACACCAACACAATAATTTTTATCTTGAGAAGGACCATATGCATTAACATCTTTTGGAGGTAAAAGTTCCCATACACGGATTATACCTTCTTCTCCTGCACTATATAAAAGCTGCTCTTCACCAATTATATTCCCTGTCATTGTTAATATAGGTTTTTTGTGTCCACGAAGAGAAAAATATGATTCACATTGGGTGTTCTCGTTAAAAGTTTCGTATTGAGAAATATCCCAGAGTTTTATAAGGCAGTCTTCTGAAGCTGATGCTAAAATACCTTCTTTTTGGGCAAAGTGCAAACTTCTGACTACGTCCATGTGGCTTTTAAGGGCTATTTTCATTTCCCAAGACTTTTTTGCAGGTTTTTCTTCGATTAAATTGATTTTCAACGTATCGGATTTTTGAATTGGAGATATTTCGGTTTCTGCGGGTAGTTCTACTAAAGCTTGAAGGTTGCTTCCATAGCTTTTGCTTGGCCTATGATGGATTTGGCGGGGTGGCAAATCCCCTGTGAAAATATCTTCAAGACCTAATTCTTGTAAATATTTAGATAATAATTGCCTGTGTGCACGGGTTCTTCTTTTAGGGAGGTTTTGGCCAACAGAATCACTATTTTTTTCACCTCTAGACAAAATTGTTGATATAACATCTGAGTTTACTCTATGATGACCTCCTGTGAGTTTTGCATATTTTATCCGTTCTTGACGTAAAGAAAATTCAAGCATTTTCACTCGACGGACTAAATCTTTGTTAACGGCTTCACTAGCTTGTAATTCACCTTCTAATTGGGCAATGCGTTCAGTATATTGTTTTTTTTCTACTAGCCATTGAGTTTTTTCCATTTCGGTTGACTTGCATTGTTCATTTAGAAATGAAACTACTCCAGCCCATGTGTAGTTCTTTAATTCACTTAGATTTTTGCTTCCAAAGCTTCCGGTGTTCATATTTAAAAAAAATTATTTTTGTTAGAGATGTTAGGGGTTTTTAGGATTATGGAATATTCGAATATATGTGAATTTTGTGGAAGAGGAATATTTTGGAATAGGTTATAAGAATTTAATAAAGATACAGAAATTGTGAAAGGGCTGGAGATTATTTTTAGTATGGATGAAATATAAGTGTAAGAGTAAATTTTGGTATGGAGGAAGGAAGAAGGATATTTTAGATGAAAATTTAGATTGGCTTTTTGTGGTTTATTGATTTTTATAAGAGTGAGTGGATTTGAAAAGAAAATCTGGATGGGGTAGATTTTTTTGATTGTCTGACAGATACTGCCATTAAATATTTATTAAACTATTTCTTTTATCACTCAAATAAACCCTTTATCATTATAAAATATTATTCTTAAATCTCTATACTTAAAATAATAACAAATTCAAAAACTGCTTTTAAATCACATAATAAAATTCTATTTTTATAAATCTGACTACTACCAATTAAAAATTATCTCTCAACTATAACCCATCCTCCTTTTACACAATATTCCACAACAAATATTTTAACTTTTCCTTCTTATCACAAATCCACTAAAAATCATCTTTCCCATACAAAAGTTAATAATTTGCAAGGATTTTCTTCTTCATAAATCCCTATAATTTCGCAAATCATAAGAATATTCATATGTTTTATTAAATTTCCTAATAATCAAAAACCCATAAAAATGATCGATACATACATTCTAAGCTTAGCCAGAGTAGAAGGTCTAGGCGATATTTACAACAGTGAATGCTCTGTAACAGTAGAAGGTACTGAAATCAGCACATATTCTCTATCAAACCTCCCTGTAAATTTCACTATCACATCTCCTGGAGTTATAACGATGAACATGCGCGATAAAGATTCTCAAACAACTTTAGCAAGTATTGCCTTTCAATCAAGTCTTTTAAATTCAGAATGGTTTTATTGGCTTCCTTTATTCCTAGGAAGTGATAATTTCCTATCTTCACTTCCTTTAAAAATTACTCAGCCTCGAGTTCTCATTGGAGTCAACAAAGAAATCCAAATTCCGATTATAATTGAGACCTCAGAACAAAATGAAGATGAATTAGCGTATTTTGAAAGTCACAATGGGGATAATAAAAAACAAGAGTCTAACGGAAAAGTGTCATCAGAACTTGCATATTGCATAAAAGAAGACAATGAACATTTGATACAATATTATCAGAATCTTGTTAAAGAATTAGAAAATGATGTACATCGTCAAAAAAATACTTGTAAACAAATAGTTAAAGAGTTTAAAGCGCAGATAGCAGAACTACAAGAGCAGGTGGAATTTGAGAAAAAATACAGAATTGATATGCAGGAAAAATTCGAACATTGTATTAGTCTTTATGATTCAATAAGAAAACGAGAAGAACGATTTTTTGAATCCTTACATAAGAAAAGTCGTAATTTGATATTTGATATTCAAACACAAGAAGTTATTAATATAAACTCCTTTTTACAAAACCAAGGTAATGATGATAAGGTTTCACATTCTATTCTTAATGACACCCTAAGTTTCCCAAGTACAATAGAAAAAAAAGTCCATGAAACACTAGACAGACTTAAACTTGTCGGTTTACTCAAAAGAACTAAAGATATGAACTTCATGATTGGTGCTAAAACAATAAGCCTAAGTATAAAACAAGGTGAAGTCATATGTAAAAGTGGAACCAGCTTAGAAAACTATATTTTCAAAAATTGTAAATCTGAAATTGAGGACTTTCTTCGTATGCGTGCATGTCCAGGGCTTCAAAAATCTAGTTCCTCACGTAGCCCAATTGGTTTTTCAAAATCCCCAGGGCTTTATACTCAACGAATATCTAAATATTAACCAGTCTACATGAAATTACTTAATTAAACTATACGTTATAAGGAAATATTGTTCTAATAAAAGCATATTCACCAACATGAAAAGGTCTAATTGAAGTTGACCTTGTTATAGAAGATGGATAAGAAGCTTTTAAAGGATTTTTTTGTCCTTTTCTATATATTGACACATTATTTTCATTTTCATACGGTGTTGGTATAGGTTTTCTTATACTCATATCACAAATCTGCTCTTTTTGTGACACAAAAGATATTGAGTTTTGGAAAATATCATGAGACATATCAAGTCTGTCTATAGATTTATTGAGTATTAAACTAGCATTTCTTTCTGCGTTTTTTATACGCTTTTTTAGATACGCATTTTCTTCTGCTAATGCTGAGTTCTCCATTTCAAGTTTACGTAAATCCTGCATGCACATTTCTTTATTGTTTTTATAAAAAGATAAACTTTCATTAGCTCTTTCAAGACACTGAAGTAGTTCGTGGTAGTTATATTCTCTCCTAGATTCCATTTTATATAAAAATTATGACTAAAATTGTAAGTTAATTATTTTATGCTAACAGTAATTGAGCTGTTTTGCTAACATCTGGATTCTTACTAAGTGCAAGAGTTTCACAAATTTCTAAATCTATCTGTGGTTTAAGATTTTTTTCCTTCATTTTTATCCAAAAAATTAGATAATTATAATGAACTTGATAACAAGGAAATGTTAAAGCATTAGATATTTTAACCCCATCGACTAATGAATTAACTATAGTCAATTGATCATAATCACCAATACATGATAAATTGTAAAGTATATAACTACATTCTTTCCTTATATAAATATTTGAATTATCAATCATATTGAGGGCTTGATTGAAAATTGGGCTTGAGATTAGTTTTGATATGGTTGAAGGAGAACCTGATGCAAAATTTGATAGGGTTAGGAGGATTAAACATGTTGTGTTTAATGATGAAGAAAAATGTTGAAGGAGTTTGGATAGGATGTTTTCTTTAATAAGGATATCATTAAGAGTATCGTCAAAAGAGAAATTTTTTATCAAATGAATTACTTGAGGTAAATTTAAATGTTGTAGGATTGATGGAAGGAGGTTTAGGTCCCAGATTATTTGAATGTTACGGTTTGAAATTTGATTTAAAATAGAAAAACATTGGGTTGTATAAAGTTCTGAGATTATAAGTTGGTCTTTTACCATATGGGCGATAGATAATAATGCGCCATATTTTAGGGGCATTTTATTTTCAAACATTTTTTCGAAGATTTTTAGTGCCAGAAGTTTTTTTTCATCAGATTTTGTGTTGTGTATTTTTTCTATAAGGGATAAATGGAAGTTACACTCAAGGATTTTTAAGAAAACAGTGATCTCGTTGGCAATCAGGGATATTTTCTTTAAATTTTCAAATGAAAAATCAGAATAACTAATCTCTTTATTGCTTGTTTTGTATCTATACAATTTTAACTGTGTAGCACGTTTTTCTCTTCGTAAAGTTACAGAAAACCTTCTCCGTCCTTCCATGTAACCCTCAATATCTGTTGTCATAAAATTTTTATTCCTCTCTGCAACTTTTTCCATTTTATAAATTATAGAGACTTGTTATAGCAATAGTATAATCATACAAGTATGTAATTAAGAATACAAAAAGTTCAGGTTCTTTTTTAAAACTTCATATGTGATTTACATACATAAATGTCGAAAAGACTTTTTTCACCCTTAAAAAGAAAAGAACCTTGGGATGCAGAAGCATTCAGCCTGAACCTTTTAGAAAAAGAAATCGAAGTGGAAAAATCATTTAGAATTGAAAACATAGAAGACTTGATAACAATGTATTCACATGCTATTGAGCACTACAACGAACTAAATGACCCAAAGTATTATGATTATCAAGATAGACTTCATAAGTTTTTACTGAAACCTGAAGTAAGTTCAATAATGAGTGGTCAAAAAAAGCTAAATTTATATACAATGACAAAGCATAAGTCTTTATCAAGCTCTCAAATTGTCAAAAGTAGGGTATTACAATCAAATCATTCAGTTATAAAAAACAAATTCTCAGAACCCTCAATATTACCAGTTCATAAAGAACAAATCATACAAAATANTAAAAAACAAATTCTCAGAACCCTCAATATTACCAGTTCATAAAGAACAAATCATACAAAATATATCAAATCAAGATAGTAACCTTGAAGAAAGAGTAAGCCGTAGACGTTCTCAGAAAATACAAAGTATTAGTAATATAAACGATATAAGCACAAAAGCTAGTTATTATTTAGACGAAAGAGAACAAATGGAGTTTATTATGGAAAGATACTATTCAGAAAAAGCTAAGGAAATCGAAGATATAACTTTAAAATATTTACTACAAATGGAGACTGTAACACCTACCCAAAAAGTTCATTTAGCCCAAGAAATGAGTAAAGAAATCATAAAAATTTCACAAAAACATGACGATCTTCGTATACAAGAACTAAAAAAACTTAAAGATTCTGTCAAACGGTTTTAACTAACCTACTTATAAAATTCTTATAAATAAGCTATTAAATTACACCCATATATTCTCAGGTTTAAGATGAAAACATTTTTTCTTTGGCTGATATGCTGGTTTATAAAACGCAGGCCCAGGGGGTTTTCTATCAGTTGTAAACCATTTTCTTTCACTTTTAGACATAAAAGCTGCTAATTTTGTTTTTGATTTAAGTACAGTTTCAGGTTTTATATATTGTCCAGGTCCAGGGCTATTATTTATAATTTTAGGATTTATACTTTTACCAAATCTATCTTGTTCATTATTCACAAACATAGAACTAGGTCTATTTAAATCATAATTTGTTTGAATGTTATAATCAGCAGGTCCAGGGGTTATATTTTCATTAATAGTCCCATGTGGATCATATAAATTAGTTTGTTGTCTTTTTGCATTTACTGATAATTTAAATGCTGAAGATAATGCAGATGATGAATTTCTTGTTAGGGTGTAACTTGGGGTATATTGCCAAGGTGCTGGGGAGATTTTATTAGGGATTTCTAATCTTTTAGATTTACTTTTGAACATTGATGTCGATTGTGTTGATGATGATGGTAAAAGAGGATTGTATTGACCTGGGGCAGGCAAATCTTGAGTTTTTTTTAATGATTTGGTTTTACCATTTGAAATAGTAAAACCTTGTGAGGATATTGGCTGGTTTTCATATGAACCAGGGCCTGGAATTGAGTTTAAGTATTGATATTTTTTGAAACGGGCTGCTGAGTTTGTCAATCCTCCATAACCTTTTTTACTTAATGATGGGTTTAGTATTTCAGGATCTTCATAATAACCTGGACCTGGACTTCTGGTTGTTTTACTTTTAAATCTGTTAGCTGAACACCCAAAACCTTTGTTGCTTGTTGAGTTTTGAAGAAGTTGCTCATCTTTTGTTGGAATTGATGCCTGTGATAGGCGATTGTATGCATCAACTATTGAACCTTTGTAAAGTTTGCCAAAGGATTCTTTTCCGACTTGTCTAAAAGAAATACTCTCCATATTATTAATCATTCATATTTAATTTAAATTATGTTGGAAGATAACGTTGAAATAAATATTGTCCGTGCTGAAGGATTACAAGTTTGCTCACAGAATATTGGGTGCTTTGTACAGATAGATGGTAGGCTTCATGATGTAATAACACCATTAAACTCAGACAATCAAGAAAATGAAGTAAGCTTACCAAAAGTAGGTCTTTTACGCCTGATAGTCAAAAACATGAGTAACGCAGCAGAAGTAATAGGAAGTGTAAGTTTTGACCTAAAAATCCTACCTACCGAAGGTTTCCAATGGCTTCCAATTTTCAACACCACCAAAGACCAAATTTTCATAATGCCCGAAGAAGTTGACAAAGGTAAAATTCTCATCCTCATAAACCCAGACAAAAAAAACCCATTTCACCAATCTCCACCACAAATCCTCAAACTAAAAACTTCAATCCTAAATAATCCCCAAGATTGTCTACACAAAGAAAAAAGTTATCATCAACTTGAAATCCCAAAACTTGATAATCAATACAAAGGATTTATAGAAACCCTATCAACAGAAACTGAAAAACAAAAACAAATCAATAACAAATATTATCTTTTATTTGAAGATTTGACAAGAGAACTTAAATCAACAAAACTTTTACTTTCAGAAGAACATAAACTCAGAATAGAAATGCAAGAAAAAACAAACAAAGTAACTCAAGAATATGAAGAAAACCTTAAAAGAGCAAAAATAAGAGAAGATACATTATTAAGAATGTTAGAAAAAAAAGATGATGAACTTAATAACTTGATAACACAAATAACTCATTTAAAAACAGAATTGAGGAATTTAGATTATGAAAAACAACAAAATATTGATATTGTTGATGATTATAAAAAAGAACTAGTACAGTCTAATATGATAAGATTAAATAAAGAACTTACTTTAGTAAAAAGTTTATTAGAAGAATCAGAAACACAAAGGCATAAGCTTCAACAATATATACAAGAACTTCCTGAGACCCCAAGTAAACTTAATAGTTTTACATCCCCAAAATCTTTAGGTAGTACAATTGAAGTTGAATGTTCTGATGATACTTTAGAATGTAAACAAATGGATGTTATACTTAATGATTTTATGAAAAAATATGATAAAAATAATAAAAATCTAGAGGAAAAAGTTTTTAATGGAAGTGGGAAGATAGAAACAAATAATAGAAATGGACATAATAGATTTGGGTCTATGCAAGAAATAAATACTTGTGAGGATTTAGCTTTGGATTATTATAAAAAAAAAATTTTGGCTAAGAATATTTTGTCTCCTTCTGCTTCAGCATGTATGGTTAATGGGATTTTGAATAATAAAAATGATGGGTTTAAGACTCATAGAAGGGGTATTACTGTTGGTATATCTTTAGAAGGTGATGAAAATGAAGAAATAGCTACGGTTAGAGGAATAAAATCACCACCTGATACAAATTTTATAAAAAATAAAAACCTTGGAAGCAAGGGTAGTTTAATGCAAACGTCTACAACACCTTTACGTGAAAGAATCGCTAATAAGAAGTATGTTAAAAAAGTTCCTTTTAAGTAAATGAATGTTTATTATAGAATTCACTTATAATCTTTTAGATCTTTTCTTATGAGGTTATTGAAATATTAAAAATTCATCAGAGATTGATGCTTCTGTAGGATCATCCACTTCAAATTGTATATTATTTGAAATAGTGAAATTTCGATTGTGGATGATTGTTTGACCATCAGCCCCAATCAAGGAATTTGAATTAAAAGACTGAGCAATTTCATCTGTTGTTTCTAATAATCTGCGAGCATGTGAAGAATTACTTCTCGCATTTGATGACCTTTCAGAGCTAGCTTCAATGTAATCTGTATTATAATTGTAAACATGACGATATCCGCCAAAAACACAAGATAATGTGTTTAAAACTCTTATACGCTTTGGTTTACTTTTTGCAACAATTTCGATACCAATTAATTTCTTTGCTTCTACTTCATATAGAATTTTTTCAGAATTGTAAGGTCTAAGAAGACAAGTTTGAATGAAAAAAGCATCAAATATCACTTCAGATGATTTTTTGCAATCGCGATGCCCTGTTGTAGTATCTTCTGTAGTTGAATCAAAACTATTGGCATCAGATTCTTCCTTTTCATATATAATACTCATATTTATTAGTTAAATATTAATTATATAGCATTGTTTGAATTATTTTTGATTTTATAAAGAATGATAAATATTACTTTAAAAAAAACTATAAAACTTAAATTAATACAGATAAAATCAAACTTTTTCAATAAGTATATTTTAGTATTTTTCAATCAAATACTTACTTAAATTATGATTGTAAGAAAATTTTAATGCAAAAGAGGCGAAATTATGCATTTTTTATTTTTTGATCGACCAAAATTTTATAAAAATGAAATTCGTATAATAAGATAGTTTATTTAATTTAAGTGATACTTATGGCAATTATTAGTATAAAAAATTATTTTTAGTATATTTTTTATATGGTGGTTGATTCATATTTCAATAATTTTGGGCAATATTTTTTCCTTTGATAGATCTTAAAGATAAAAATAAGAGAGAGTATTTTTTTTCTTCTGATTTATGCGAAATTGTAGTAGATTTTCATTTGGTATAAACTATTTTCCAAAAATTATTGACAAAGTGTTATATACTTAGCA
>MPUH01000922.1:0-29292 GCA_001970955.1 Stentor coeruleus | reverse complement strand
CTATCTATAGGATCTTTTCATGATAATAATATGAGTGCATGCAGGATTTTCATAATAGTTAGTGTATGATAAATTCTTATAAATGATATATTTTTTTATAACTAAATATTAACTAAACTAATCTTGTAGGTATATAAATCCTAATGATTCTTGATTATATTTATGAAAGCATTTATCAATTGATTTGGTTTCTCTTTTGACTATTATGACTGGATGTTGTTTACGGACTTTTTATTTTTACATTCTGAGTTGGGGTTACTAGCTATATTTTGTGTACCTTTTTAGGTTTTACATTCTGGGTTTTTGGTTACTGACTGAATTTATGATACAATCTTTATAAGGTTTACAAGCTTATTAAAAAGTACATACTAAGTTGGGCTTACTGGCTTATTAGGAATTACAGAAAAAACTTTCTGTTTGGTGTTTACGTTCTGTGTGGGTGATACTTTCTATATAGCTTTAACCATCTAATAAAATTTTACAGTCTTTATATGAAATACCATCTTAATATGTTTTACTGTCTTTTTATTTGTTACTAACTGTTTGATTGTTACCAACTACATAAAGATCACGCACTAGATAATTTTTACATACTATATAGATTTTACTTTCTAAATAGAGTTCACTTTTATCTAAATATTATGCACATTCTGTTTATAAATGACCGTCTATGATTTTTTTATCTTTATAGATTTTACTCTCTTTTTATACAATACCAGCTACTTAAATCCTACCTCCTAATTAGAAACTACCTATTTGATGGTCAAATCCTAATTTAAACTTACTTTCTGTCTATTTTTTACGGACTAATTGCAAATCACCTTCTGTATACGCATGACCTTTATAACATTTACCATCTAAATATTTTTTTACTGTCTTTTTACATAATACCTGAGTATATCATACTAACTATATAAAAAATACTATCTGTATAGTTTTTACATTCTATATAAATCTTACGAAATACTAAGTAAATATTACTCACTATTTTGATATTACAGCCTTTTTACAATTTACCTTAATAGTAAAATACTTGCTGAATATTAAATACCTAAATAATGGGTACTGTCTAGATAATTTTTTACTGCCTAAATAAAAAATACTGTCTATATAATAATTTACAGTCTTTTTATTGATTACAAACGAAAATATACTTGTAATCTTTACTAAGTCGCACATCTTCAACTTCTTGTAAAGCCATTAGGTTTTTATATTGACTATTAAGCCATAGAATTTTTTCTGATAGTAAAATATATTTAAATGCTCTCACAGCAATTTCAACCTTGGCTACAAAAGGTTTACTAATTTCATTATATTCTCCAACCATGTGGCTCTTATTAAAAATACCCTCTTTGCCTGCAGGAATTCTTCGGTCCATAAACTCACCCTGGTCTTTTTTAAACCTCATAGCAAAGCTTTTCGAGCTTTCAAACTTATATTGATTCTCAAAGAAATTTTCTTCAAAATCTTTGATTTGCTGATTAGAATTCCTCTTAATATGACCCCTATGCCCTTTAGCAATACCATTTTCCAGTTTATTAATTTTTTCTTTAAGCTCAAAAATCTCATTTTCATAATCTTGAACATCCTTAAACCCAATATGATTATTAAAAGATAAAATCATTGAAGTATTATTCTCAAACCTTGAATACAGCTTCAAATTATCGTAAAGTTTCGGGATATTTTCAAAAAAATCTTTTATCTCTGATTCAGGAGAATTATCTTTGATATTATCTTTAACTATTTTTGCGTATTTTTTTAGATTAGATATTAGAATATATGAGCATTTTTGGATATACTCAATCATAGATTGGGTTTTTATAATAATATCTTTTCTATGTTTTTCAATTGTTCTATTAAGCAATTCAAGGTTTTCTATATGTAAATTTTCTTGCATTTCATATGGAATAATTTTGCTTTTACATGTAATAAAATGAGTATTTGCATGATCAAGACAGAGTTTAAATCTCCCACCGCAAGTACATTCTTTTTTTGGTTTGTTTTTACAACCAGTGAAGTCGCATGATATAATTTGACTCATATTGTAATAGTATAAACAAATAAATTATTTTTTTTATGTGATTTTAGTGCGGATATTTACTTTTTGTTGTTATTTTATGAGGATTATGATAAATTTATGTTATGATTTGTTGTTGTGTTGATTTAATGAAAGATATGATTAGGTGGTAAAATTTTTTAGGCTGATTTGGAGAGATTTTTTTTATTAAAAGGTGTTTTTAAGTTTTTAATGTTTTTAAAATGAGAGTATGTTGTCGGCTGATAGTTTAGATTGGTTTTTTAATTTTTTTCCATTTTGACTAGTGAAAAATAGTTTCTCTTAATAAAATTTCTCTTTGCTGCGTAAGAGGGTATTTTTTTTAGATTGTTTAAGTGTCTTTAAGCTATTCATATTGATTCTAATGTTAAAAGCTAGATCTTTGAATAGTTCCTTTGGATATTTAGATTTTTGAATAGTCTATTAAGCAATTTCTTATCGTCATATACTCTAGATAAAAATACTGTAAAGGTGGATAAAATACGATGCTTTAGGGCTTTCTTTGAGTGCTATAATAATTGGTTTGGTTTCAAAACAAGTTGCTATCAAATTATTCATAAACTACATCATTGAAACAAAATCCAGTCCTAGTAAAAGAAAACTCAGTTTCTTATCCACCAACTCCTTACAACAACACAAATATTCACTAATTAGCTGTAAATTCTTCAAAAAAGCAACATCAAATAAAAAATTTAAGTTTTTCTCTTAAGACTCAAATTAAACAAGGTAAGCCAACCTCAAATAAAAATTCTTAAACTAAAACAAAAAATCTATATCAAAGAGTCTTCAATAATAAACTTAACTAATATATTTAGGGACAAAAATTTGCATAACTTAATATATTTAGGGATAAAAATTTACGTAACTTAATATCAAAACTATAATGCATATGCTTAAGGAATAAGCTTAAGAATTAAAATATGATGAAGATTAGGATTTTGTATATATGAAAAGGCAGTTTTAGAGGATTTCGATTTTTAGAATCCATTAATAATCAACATTTTTGGGTGAATAATAAGTTTGTAAATTTTATATAAGTCGGCGGATAAATATTTAAGGCAAATTAGAGCAAAATCTTTAAATATATACAAATTATTTGCCTGTTTGTATATTTTTTTTTAGTTTTTCGAATAATTTTGCATGGAAAATATTTTAAACTTTGAGGATANGGATAAATATTTAAGGCAAATTAGAGCAAAATCTTTAAATATATACAAATTATTTGCCTGTTTGCATATTTTTTTTTAGTTTTTCGAATAATTTTGCATGGAAAATATTTTAAACTTTGAGGATAAAATATTTTTTTAGACTTAACTTAACTTATTAAGAAGGATATTAGACAATTTATTCAGACATTTTTGGTCCTTACCGAAGTTATTTTATTCTATTCAATTATTTCTCTAAGCCACATTTGATGATCATTTATCTAAATAAAAGTTGTATTTCCTATCTGACGTTATAGCTTAGACTGGTAAATTTTCGGCATTTTTTTTGGCCATTATTAAAATTATGTCGATACTAGCCCTTTGTACAACTTTTATCACAGAATCTCAGCCTGAAGAAATCATAGGCACAGAGCGAAATTATAGCATCTTTAAAGTGTTTTTGAAAAAACTAGGGAAAAAACTTAAGAATTTAACACGTTTTACATCAAAGCTTATGTATTTTGAGCCTTGTATTCCTGATCATTTGCAAACTTTTTTAAGTGTTGACGTCCTTGCCCTTATGTTTTACACTAATTTCCCTCAGATTAAGTCATTAGGAAAAATGCTTAAAGACCACTTTACAAGTATTTCATTGTTTATGGAGAGAAATAATGAGAATTCATTAGTATCTTTACAATGTTTAACACATACAATCTTACAGTTTATTAAAGAATATATTCAAAGTCTAATAAAACTAAGCCTTCAACCAAGCCAGATCTTTATAATTTTGACATCTATAGAATTGTTTCGAAAAATACAAAAACTTCCACTTTCACTAATCATAGAAATAGTCAACAGGGTCCACGAAAACTTATCATTAATCACTGACGAAAAAAATCTTCCAAAATATTATTCATTTCTTACCAGAAATGTTGCCCCTTTTCTACCTCAGTATTCACATAAAGAATTCACATTAGTTCTTGACCTCGATGAAACTTTAGGCCATTATCATCAAAAGAAGTTCTTAAAAAGACCTGGAGTTTCTGAGTTTTTATTAGAAATGGACCAATACTATGAATTAGTTCTATTTACAGCATCAAGAAAAGAATATGCTGATTGGGCAATGGATTCTGTTGACCCATCTGGATTAGTTATGCTAAGACTTTATAGAGAACATATGCTTGAAGATGATATAAAAAATCTTGAATATATCGGAAGAGACCTTGACAAAACAATTATTGTCGACAATTTTTCGAAATCATTCGGTAAACAGCCTCAAAACGGTATAGAAATCAAATCTTGGACAGGAGATAATGATGATAATGAACTTTTTAAACTTGTAAAAGCCCTTAGGGAGTTACCTTTTATCAGAAATAGGAAACTAAGAGAGTTGATTTCTATTATAAATATCAAGATTAAACAATAGTTTATAAAGATAATATGACTAAGTATTTTCTTTTATATGCAGGATTTATGATTAAAGTGTTTATATATTTTGGGATTTATGATTATTTGTTTATATATGAAGTTAGTGTTAATATATAATATTTGTTATAAACATAAAAATAAATTTTATGAAAAAGTAGTGATTTAGAGGATTTTAGGTTTTTTTAGAAAGCATGAATATAAAGTTTTAAGGTTTTTAGGGGGCGATATATATTTTAAAGTTATTGAAAAAGTGTTTTTTTATGGTTTTTAGTATTAATAGTAATGCAAAATGATTAGAAATGGTTTATGAATTATAATTTTTACAACATAAAATTTAGATTTTTTTTTGTTGTTAGATTTTTGGTATATTATCAATAATGTGTATCTTATAGTTTTATATGGATATACTAATAGAATTTTTGTATATTCGTTTTATATATACTAATAAAATTTACATATTAGGTTTATTAGATATAAGTCTAATAGACTGTAAATATTATTCTTCAGTTCTTATATAAAAAAAACTTTAACTATTACTGAGAAAATTCTATAAAATGCTTGTTTGTAAAATCATTTTATTAGAAGCTATAGTTTTTTATATTAAACAATAACATAATCAGTATAAAAAAATTTAAAGTTTTCATGAATTTAAATATCGAAAATATATTTTGTTATTTTAGATATTCAAAACAACTTGCATACTATCCTCACTAGCAAGTTAGGTGTGTAATCTATGATAGTTTTTAAGTTTTGTTGTTGCTTTTTTATCTTTCATTTTAATTTTTGCTAAGCATTTAAAATTCATATCAGGATAAATTTTGCGTCAAATTTATAAATATAATTTTATACATTTTTCACATGAAATAAGATATTGATGAAACAATAACAAGAGGCTGAGACATAAGTGTTGACTGGAATAGATAAATATAAAGAACCCAAGCGCAGATTTTTATATAGGAGAAATCATAGGATGAATTATATATTTAAACTGACAACAGGGAAAAATTGTTGTTTGTAAATAACAGATGATCAAGTCAAGAAAAACTTAAAAATCAGTGATCACTTGGTAGCGATAAAAAAAATGCATGATTTTAAAATCTCATAAATTTATATTAAATGCTCGAACCTATAAAAATACCAATTTATGGCAAATCAGCGTCGAACCTATAAAAATACCAATTTATGGCAAATCAGCGTTAAAAGCACCCAGTTATAATCTGTTTCTTCTACATCATTATAATTTTATATACCATTTTTAATTAGAATCTGATTGTACTATTATACCGATATCTAGGATAATTGAACAAGGAAAATAGGTTAATAGATAATAGTGATGAAACTACCTTCTTATTCATCAATGTCTGCACCGAAAAAGATTGGGACCCGGGACAAACCTATTTTCGACTTTACCTTGAAAAATGTTTCACCAGGGATTTCCCCTTCAGTCTATGCTATTCCTAATTTTCCACTGGAAAGCAAAGATATCTTTTTCAATTCCTCGATATCTATCACAGATCTACAATACCTAGGTCAAGTAGATACGATATATGAGGAAGAATTATCTCCTACAACTCCACTTAGTGGGGTTGAAAAATATGAACTCTGGATTTCCAAGAGTACATCATCAAAGCCAAAAGATCCTATTCAGTTCCATCAAGACTTTCAATTGTTAAAAAAATCTCATGTAATCAAAGGGGAGAAATTGTTTCAAGAAACTAAGCCTCCTGGCTTTGAAAAACACTGGAATGATTATTCTTCTGACTCAGATTTTACACCGATTGCTGAGAAACAACAAGAAACTCCACCAAAACTAACAATTGACCAAGCAAATGTTGTTAAAAACGAAGTTTTGCTTAAACAACCTCCTAAAGTAGGCTTAGTAAAAAGAGAAACTAGAGGCAAATTCAATGAAGAAGAAGTGAGCTTTGATAGATACTTGGGAAAATTAAAGTTTTATCAGCTTAAGAAAAGATTTGGATTTATATCTCTAGATGAGGATGGAAGCGATGTGTTTTTATGTGAGGATGATTTGGTATTATCTGGAATTAGCTATAAAAAATTTAAAGAAGACGTATTCAATAAAGTTGAAATACGACTTGAATTTAATATAAAAAAGTACATAGAAAATAACAAAGAAAAAAGGAAAGCAATTAATATTACTCTAGAAAATGAATCTCAGCAATCAATTATATAATTTATCACAATCTTAATTTTATTCTACAACTTTTCATTTTCAATAATACTCTAATTGTATTAAATATATAATATATTAAAATACTATCAAGAATAATATATAATATTCATAATCTTTTAGGTTATAAGAATATATTATCTGAGTTAATTATATATTCCATCACTAAATATAAATCATTATCAAAAAATAAAATAATATGCAAATGACAGATACACAAAGTCAAAAAAAAAAAAAATCAAGAGTTCACTAAACATAAAAAAACAAATCAAGAACTCAAACATGAACTATAACTTTTAATAACAATAAACATATGATAAATGTGAAAATTATAGATAATTATAGATAAAATTATAGTAAAATTACAAAGTAGAAGAAGATGAAGAGTTTTTTTTTCTATATATCCTAACTTAGCCTATTAAAGTTCTTTTCTCCATAGAATAATTTCTTGCTGTTTAAAGTATCTTCTATCTTCTTCATCAACTAAAACCAGGTTCAAGAAATGTCTTACTGAGAATTTATTGTTCACATTATAATATGTCGGGGTTAATTCAAATGCTCCTAAAAACATTCTAATTGGAATATTCTCTCCTCTCACAGGGGCGCCATCCATAACTTCATATTTAGCTATTGTTTCGTTTTCATTAGTAGCAGTTGCTCCAGCTCCAATAGTCTCCCTTCTAATAATAGCTAGTTCCATATACTTGATCCTAATCCTCACAAGCAAAAAGTACACTTTCCCAACAATACAATCCTTAAGCGAATACTTCTGCCTATTATATTCAAATTCAATATGTAAGCATTCCTCAATTCCAACTTCCATCTTAATAGGTGAGTTCTCCTCAACTTCAGACTGACAATTCAACACCGCAAACTCAATTTCCTTAACCATATTACTTGACACTTTCCTTGTAACCGTAGCTTTAATAAAATACCTAAGTCTACAATATCTTCCCGTATAAGTCTCATATTGTTTTTCAACCTTATTAAAAGAAAACGGTATAGATATATTCTGAGTTATAGCCCCAGGAGGTTCAAGTTCTCTAGATAATGAAATAAAGTCGCTTGTTTGATTTTTTTCATAGCTAATATCTATATAATCCATACCAATACGTCCATAAAGTTCAATTTTTATTCCTTGATGTTCGAATTTTTTACCTTTTACAAGATTCAAGTTAACTTTTCCAATAATATCTTCGTCAGCCTTTGTAGGGATTACTGAGAAAACTGGGAGCAGGCTTTCTTTTCCTGACTGGTCTTTGAATGGGACCTTTTTTCTTTGATCTAAACCTTCGAGTTCGATTGACAGCTCACCTTTTGCCCCGAACTATGTAAGGAGTACCATTTTTTATTAGAGAATTTATCCATTCGTTATAGAAAATGGGTTATTGGAAGATAGATTTTTTAACCAAATGGGCTACTTTTTATTGAAGGAGCCACATATTGAGCTCGTTCACTTGGTACTGGTTGGACAGCTTTACCTCTAATTGGTGGAGCTTTTCCTATAGATAAAGGTGCTGGACGAGGTTGGAAGATCTTTGGACGTGGAGGGACATTGGGTTTTGGTGTACTTTCTGTGTGTTTCTCTTCAGAGTCTTCAGCTTGATTTTTTATTTCTTCGTTTATTGGACTTTTTTCAAGCTCTTTGGTTTTTGGTTCAGGTTTTTCTTGTTTTAGATATGATTTTTCTATAGGTTGATCTGGCATTGACGTGTTTTCTGTTTTTTCTTGTGAAATCTCAGTTTTGGCCAGGTCGGGTTTAACTTTTTGGAAAGGGGTGTCTATTTTTTCTTTGTTTTTTTGTGAGGAAGTGTCGGGGTTTTCTCCTGGCTTTGGTAGTGGGTTGTCAGTTTTTTCAAAGGTTTTTTGGAATGGGTTGTCGATTTTTTCTATGGGTTTTCTGATTGGATTTTCAGCTTTTTCTATTGGTTTTGGTGGATTTTCGACTTTTTCTAAAGTTTTTTGGTCTGTGTTTTCAGCTTTAGCTTTAGGATTAACAGGCTTGGGTGCTAGGTTGGGTAGTTTTGGTACTGGGAATTTTGGAAAGGGATTTCCTGTTTTCGGTAAGGGCTTTAAAGGGATTTTATCATTTTTTTCAGCCACAGGTTCTTGTTTGGGAGGGAGTTTTGGTGCTTTTTCGATTTTTTCAGCTTTAAATGAATTTTCTATATCGTTTTCTTTACTTTTTACATCAAAGTCCTTATCTTTTACCCACTGTCCAGCGATATCTTCATTTTTGCCAACACTAATCAATTCTTTTTCCCCGTCATCATAAACTTTTTGATCTTCTTTTACTTCAAATTTCTCAACATTTTCCCAGTCTTTCTGTCCATTTTCAAGTTTCTTTGTAGGTTCAACGACTTCTCTATAATAATTACTCCTATTAGGCTTAAGGCTTTCGATAATCTGATTATGTGAGTCTATTATTTCCCCTTTGAACTCATTATGAAGGTCTTGTAAATTCTTTATTTCATTAATAGCCTGATCGATTTTCTTAAGTATTTCATTAGGTTTTTTCGTATCATTTGTTCCTTTAAGTTTTTCAAGCATGGCTTTGATTTCTTGGTTTTTTGACTGGAATTTCTTCATCAGAGCGTCTTGAGATTCTTTATTCAAAACCTTGTTTACATAAGTTATACTAATGGATTTCCTCTTTGGAAAGAGAAAAGTGTATAAAAGCCATAAGACTAAAGAATAAAATATAACAATGTGAAAAAGCTTGTTGGCCCTAATTGCTATAAATAATTGTTGAGTATTTGACTCTATTGCCTCACCAAAGTATAGTAAATTGCTTAGAAGGCTTTTTAGTAATCCTAAAGGTTCAGATTCTATAATCCAGACTATAAATTTCACGAATAAGTCAAAGTCGAAATCTTCGCCCATATTTATATAAAGTTGGGCTGATATTGCGTGTTAGATTTTTGGATAGAGAAAAGTGGATTTTATATGATAAGCTTTAGGATTTGAAGAAATATGTTGAAAGTGAGATTTTAAGTATTTTTTTATCAGATGCCAAGTGATTATAATTATGATGTGTAATTTGAAGGATAATAACAAAATTGAGATCTTTGAAAAATTTTATGCTAAGGATTGGGAAATTTCTAAAGACTTGGAGATAAGA
This sequence comes from Stentor coeruleus, assembly GCA_001970955.1. Taxonomy (NCBI): domain Eukaryota; phylum Ciliophora; class Heterotrichea; order Heterotrichida; family Stentoridae; genus Stentor; species Stentor coeruleus. The sequence continues at coordinate 19,351 of MPUH01000922.1, read as the reverse complement.
ATGACTATGATTTTCTTATATCATCCCAAAAAAATAAACTCAAACTTTTATCCAGAAAATCATAAAAGAAGCCAAACCCTTAATTTTTATATAAGATTTCATAGTAAGACCTATAAATCTTCATGATCTTTTAATGGAATCAAAATTATAAATATGCTTCGGATCCCGCTGAGGCTTATGCGGTCTCTTTTTGCGAACCGAACCACAGAATGGGCTAAAAAAGACTGGAAAGAAGTGAATGAAATCCATCAAGAAAGTCAAATTGACCCACTTTATAGAAAAATTAAATATCAATGGCAACATCCTTTAGAACTTAAGAAACAATATAGAGAAAGAAAACAAGAAAGGGAAAATAATATAGAAAGAGTCCCTACACAAGAAGGAAAACTTGTTATTCATTCAGTGGCTCCTATAGAAAGTGTTGTTTTGCCTAGAGATGATCAGATTTTCGCTGTTCTTAAAATTTCAGGGTTCCAATACAAAGTAACAAAAGATGATCTTGTTATGTCTGAAAAACTTCCTTATGATATTGGACAACAAGTTGTTTTTGATACTGTTATGCTTTTAGGCACACCACAATATACTCTTATTGGTAGACCTATAGTTAACAATGCTAGGGTCTACGCTACAATAGAACAACAAACTTTAAGCGATAAAATTATTGTGTTTAAAAAGAAAAGACGAAAAGGCTATAAAAAAAACAAAGGCCACAGACAAGAAATTACTTTTCTTAGAGTCGATAAGATTGAGCATGAAATCAAAGATCAACCTGCAAGCTTGTTTTTGCCTATTAGATAGTGGTAAATAAGTAACTAAAATTATCAAAACCTCCTAAAAAAAACACTTTCCAAACCACAAATCCTAAAACCAACTCTATNTTGTTTTTGCCTATTAGATAGTGGTAAATAAGTAACTAAAATTATCAAAACCTCCTAAAAAAAAATACTTTCCAAACCACAAATCCTAAAACCAACTCTGCATCATGGTATTCTTATAAAACCCTTCTCCAACCTTATCATACCAAAAAACCTTTCACATCCTCTTATCAAACATAATTAAAAAATCTAATCTAATTTATTCTTCAAACTTCTTTTTATTAACCGGAATCACATCACACAGTACATTCAGCGACCTAAAATTCCAATCCAAAAACCCAGTCATCGAATTAATCAATCCTTTATCCTTAATCTTAACTTCAATACACTCATCTCTAGCCCTTTTTTTTTTCTCCCCTTTCTTAAACTCCCAATAAATCAGTTTTTTCTTATGATAAACCAAAAATGAAAAAACTGAAGATTCCAACTTAAAACTAATATAATTAGGCATACTATTCAAAGTCATCCTATTAGTCTCTTCATATTCAATTGGTGTTTTTAATAAAATATATTTCGTAGAACGAGTACGGCTTAATAAAGATCCAAAACTATTTCCTTCATATTTTATATCATTTGAAACTATTTCAAGTTCTTTTGAATATATGTAAATATAAGTACCATTGTTACGATTGAAAATGTCATTTAGATCTTTCATATGAGAATGAGAGATTATGTTTTGTAGATTGGCATTAGCGATTTCTTTTGATGGGAAGATAATGTTTTTATTGCAATCTAAGATTGTTATGTATAGAGGCATGAAATGTTCACCTTTATGTATGAGAAAAGCGCATGTGAACTCGTCGCTTTTACCGATGACTAAGCCGATTTCTGATAAACGCATTAGTGCTGGGACTAGGGTATTTACTCCATGACCTGAACAGAATTTTGTCAGTTCTTCAGGGGAGAATTCATGTTTGCCATAGATTTCGATTATATTAACTGTGTCGGATATGTTACTCTGCCACTCTGTAAGCATTTTTGTCCTGATTTCTAAGTCTTCATCTTCTTCGTTTAATGGGAGAATGGATAGGTCGAATTTCATAGGAGGTGAACGGTATTTACAGAAGATACTCCCGTTCATTGCCCCTTTGTCTATAAAGTTTATATGAATCGGGCTACTGTTTATTATCTCTCCAATCCTCATAATCGCAGCAAACGGGTCCTGAAACATCATCATCAAACTAGTCACTGCATGTGGGGCAATTTGCACCCTAGCAAAAAAGTTAAACACCGGTGTGCCAACTTCTGGATACCTCTCAAAAAAATGACAAGAATTCGAGTCATGATTGCACTTATAACAATAAAACAATGATTCATTTCTATTAACCCCAACATTAACACCAACATTAGATTCCATATCCAAATTAGTAACCTGAGTTTTAGTTGTATTATCATTCTGTATACTATTCTTTTTATTTTTACCAAAATGTAATAAAACCAATTCACTCAAAGCAATCTTATCATCTCCCATACCACCAAAAACTAATAAAGACTCTTTATGAACATAACAAACATGTGTCATTCTAGATTTTATTTGCCCAGAAGGTAAAACTTCTCTCCAATATTTGATTTCTATATTAAAAACCCAAACATCATTTAAAGCTTTACCATAACTTTCTCCACCAAAAAGCACAAGGAAAAGGTTATTCATTTGTGACATGGAATGAGATAATCTTTTAGGTGGGACTGGTCCACTTGTTATGATTTTTTTACACTGAGCGACTTGACCTTTCATTGTAATTGAGTATAAATCGTTTGTGTACTCATCAACTTCAGTATTTTTACTAGTGTTTCCTCCGAATATGTATAAGTTTTCTTGGATTACAGTTGAACTCATGCTTTCTCGGTATCCTGGGGGCTGACCTTGTTGTTCGAGTTCTTTCCATTCAAAAGATGTGAGGTTAAATGCGAAGATATCGTCATAAAGACACCCTTCACCTTTACCTCCATAGATAATCATATAGTTTTTTATCACACCAGCAGCATGTCCTTCTCGACCTTTAGGCTTTTTTCCTGTTGTAGTAGGTCTACTACAAGTTTTTTTTTCTATTTCGACTATGAGTAAATCATCAAAGGACTCATCATCATCTTTACCTCCTTCGCAGCCGCCAAAGATAATCAGATCGTTTTTATGAGAGACCATTGTATGACCTTCACGACCACTTGAAGGGAAATATATAGATCTGAGCATTTGTATTGAGTTATTTTCTAGTTCTAAAACATATAAAGAGTTTCGGGCACGGGAATCAGACCCTCGACCTCCATAAAGGTAAAGTTTATTATCTATACAAGCTGCTGCTGCACCCCATCGAGACAAATGTCTTCCGCTAACTGAATAGAAATTACCTAAGACTTCAATGATTTGCCATTTGCTTTCCCAGTAATCGTCAGAGTACATACCCTGGTAAGCTCGGTAATTCGGATTATGAAGGCTTGCAATAAGGTCCCTAAGATCAAGTTTTTGTGATGAGTATTCTTTGACTATATTTTGCAACTATGTGAAATTTACTTTGATTCGCTCGCTTGAAGTTAAAGCACTTAAACCTTGGCTGATTGAAAGTTCGTTTTTAAGCATATTTATTGTAATTAATGGTTAATATTCTAAAAGAAATTTGCCGAATAGTTTTGAAAATCAAGAGATTTCAAATAGACTTTTTTTTTAGGATGGGCTATAGGCTTATGTGACTGAAATTCAGGCTTTTTGATAGAGGAGGGTAGATAAGATATGAATATTTTTTTGGGATGTATGGAAAGCTTTATATCTTATAGATGCTAGATATAAACTTGAGATATATAAGAAAGTATATACATGTTGAAGGATTTTTAGATTAGATTAGGGATTATAGTTTTTTTGGATTAAATTTAATGGATTAAAGGTGTTGGATTATAGGCTATAAAAAGACTCTGGTTTTAAAGTTTATCAGAAAACAGCTTGAATGGGTATTAAATATATACGTGTATAGTTATAAAAAGCATGCTTATGTTAAAATTTTATGATCAATAATGATATAAAAAAACTAAAATTGTGATGATTTATATTAAGGCTATTTGATCAGTACAAATATTTTTTTAAACTATATTTAAATTCTACTTTTAAATACCTAATAGAAATTATCTACACAAAAAACTAAATAAAATTTATATACCTTTCTCATAATACAACAATTACAAAATCTTATCATTGATTAAATATCAAGATGACGTTGTCTATACATATAATCTAACATTAATGACATATCAAGATGATGTTGTCTATACATATAATCTAACATTAATGACCTTAAAAAAATCTTTTTTTCTAAGATTATATATAAAATTTATAGTTCTAAGCATACTAAAATTATGATTAATCAACTTATTTAGTTTGTTAATCATATAAAATATAGCAAAGCACTTTTATTTATCTAGAATTTATTACTAAATTCTAACCAAACTTTCAAAATATTATTTTTTAGCGCACTTCCAAATTAAATTACTACACTTAATCTTACATAAAAATTAACATCTAATAAATGTTTATAAACCTATTAATTTTCAACATCAGCCAATTATTAAATCTTAAATATTTACTTTTATTCTAATAATAAATCTTTTACTCAAAAACAAATATTCTCTAACTTCTTTTCACTATCCTCTTACCAGTCGAAAATTCTCTCAATTTTCCTACAAGCTAAAATTCTAAACTAATTTTAAACTTTATTCCTAAATCTTATTTAACATTTTTCTCCACCAAATTTACAATTTTTTTCACTGATTTAAATAAATCTAAAACCCACTATTATTCACTCAAAATCTTTAAAAAACTGCAATCAAAACATAAATCATCGTTTAAAAAAAAATCTAACTCTAAATATTTTAAATGATAATTTCTTTCATCATAAGAAAATTCTATAGCTTCTTCAATTTATCAAACCTCTTTAAAATCTTATACAAAAATCTATCAATTCTCCATCATTTCTGATTACACTGCTTCTAGATCATATAATATACAAATAATAAAATTTTGAACAAAATTTTAATAATTTCATTCAAGAACTTCAAATCTGACATTATCTTATATCTGGTCACCAAACTTTACTTTAACTTCATCAATGAGAAAATCATGTAGCCAGAGGTATATATCATTTGATACAGTTTAGTAAATAATAATTTTTATTTTAAAACTTGTGTGGATAATCTAACAATAAAATATGCACAATTTAGGTGATCTAAAATTTCTTTAATTTTGGGATGAAGATTTTTATATGGATTTTTTATTGTTTATAGATTTTTTTAAGAGTTTTTTATAGGAAATTTGAAAGTTTGGGTTTATTGGTTGATGTGTGAGAGGAAGAGAAAGCGTGGATACATTTTATCATACCAACCCACAATAATACAAAATCCTATCAAAATCTTCCTAAATCCAACACATCCACTTATCTTCTCAACAAAAGTAAAAAATGCAACCTAAATAGCAAATATAAAAATAATAAAAATTGTAAATGGGTAATAGACAAATTCAAGAAGCTCCAAAGCTTAGAAGATCAGAACTTGAAGAGTTTTCTAAACAGTCTTTGCTTTTGCCAACAGTAATCGAAAGGCTTTACGTGCACTTTTATAGGATTTCCAGGTCAAAAACTGAAGATGGGGTTATTGACCTCTCAGAGTTCTGTTTAACAATAAAGAAAAGTGAAACTTCGGTGATATCCGAAAGAATTTTCCATATGTTCGACAGTAATTCTGATGGGGTTATCAACTTTAGAGAATTTATCACTGGGATCAGCGCTTTTAGCGACAATCAAGATCTTTTGGTAAAAGAAAACATCAGAATGGCGACAATCCGAATGAAAGAAAAAATCGATTTATCAATGAGAATATTTGATCTTAAAAACGCAAATAAAATATATGAAAGAGATCTTATCAAAATCCTCTCATCGCTAATGCAAGAACGAAATTTCCTAAAGCTTAGCAAAAAACAAATAAAAAAAGTGGTAAAAAACACTCTAAGCTTAGAAAAAGCTCAAGAAGATGAAAATGGTAAATACTGGGACCAACAAAGTTATTCACAAATGGTAATGAAAACCCCTCAGATCTTTAAATGGCTCTCAGTGGACTTAGAAAATATTAAAAGAGAAAACAAAATTCATCGAAATGCTCATAAATGCTTTTCAGTTTAAAAAAATTAAAAGTCTTTAGGTAGAGTTGTTTTTGAGTTGTTGAAGGATTTCTTTTTTTTCTTGAAGTTTTTTGTAAATACTAGCGTTTTTACCAACTAAGACTTTGAATTCTTCTTCAAGGTTTTTTAATTCACTTTTAACTTGACTTTGATGGATTTTTCGAGATTTGTGTAGATCTTCTGTTGATTTTTCTAGTTGATTTAAATTATGATCGAGGCTTTTTTCATAAGATTCTAAGGAGGTGATATGTTTTTTCCAAGCTAAGTCGGAGTAGGTGTTAGATAGTTCAAGGTTGAGTTTTTGGGTTTCGAGGTGTTCGAGGATGATTTTATGTGTGTTTGATAAGGATAAAGCTTCGTAGGGTGTTGATGGAGACCGTGTATTCAAATTCATAGCCACAAACCCTCCAACCTCTCTTTCCTTATAACATTCCTTATACTTCACCAAATAATCCCTCATCTCAAAATTTTTCATTTCCTCTTCAACCATCTTCTTAGCCTTAATCTCATCATTTTCACTATACTCATCCACATAAGCTAAAGCATCAACCAAATCACTATTCTCAATACCATAACATAAAAAGTCCATTTTCTATATTCTAATTATCTTATTCCATAATACAATCTATTAATTATTCAAAGTTTTAAGACGATTTCTAAGTACACTTTTCTGTTTAAGACTTGCAATATACTTTTTCCAGCTTTCCGTGTTTTTTTGTTCCTGTGTTTTAATTCCCCAAGAATTAGCGAAATCGTTTGGGAAAATTTTTGACGTAATTTCATCGAGAACTTTATTGTTGACATCAATTGTGTTAGACTTTTCAGCAACTGTGAGTTTATAAAGAAGTGAATATTGAGATTTTGCTTCACGAGATAAGAGTTGAGAATCTTGTTCATCTACTGCTTCATTTATTGCATAATTGTTTATTTTAAAATATCGAGGAATATCCCGGCTGATTCTTGGTAGGTTTTTTATAGAAGTTGGTTTGGTTTTAAGACTTCTTATAAGATTGTAGACTTCATAGCAACGTTCACAGACTTTTGCTTCGTCATACATACGAGATGGATGGGCTAAAGGATTTGGTGGTTTGTCTGTTTGACGAAACTCAGGCTCTTCTGCAGCTTTAATTTCATCAGCAGTAAATTCAATAAACTCACTTTTACATTTCCCAGCCATCATATTTTTGCCTATTAAAATGTATTTATATGATATCGAGTTAGTAAATTGTATAAGTCTGAGTTTTTCATGCTCTTTTTCTATATAATTCGATCCTAGCTCTTGTTTGTATTTACTTTCTTGTCCATTTGAGTCAGAAAAAAATGCTAAAGTAATTTTTGAAATGAAGTCTTCAATATCGGCGCTAGTTTTTCCTAAAGATTTTTCGTTTTTTTGAAGAGTATAATTGCAAAAGTCCCCTGCACATTTTTTTGTTGATAGGAACGAACGATTTCTTGTGCTTTTTGAGTTGGTTTGAGCTCTGGATAAAGCTGATGATATGTCAAGATTAGCTGGTTTTATTTGGTCAAGGTTTATCAGAGGAGAAATGCTTCTACCACCTTGTTTTTCATATACAAGACACTCAGAACTTCCCATAAACCAAACCTTCCTGTCTGTATCTTGCATAAACATTAAAGTTATAGTAGATATTCTAACAAAAGTATTACGTTCAATGGTGCTAATAACTTGTTCCCCTATAATTTTCAAAGCCTCTGTCAGGTTTTGTGCTGATAAATTAATAACAATACTGTGACCATCTGAATGATATTTTTTACAGTATTTTACAATCGGTTTCCCTTCATCCAGCTTAAACTCAACAAAAATCCTACTATTTCCTTCCCCTAGCACAGGTCGGCTTACCTGTAAAGCAATCTCAAGTCCTAAATCATCAAAAGCACTAATATCCCCATAACATTTATAAACAGGAGTAAAACTATTCCCTATAATTTTATAAGCAGCAATATCCTTATCAGCAACAATTGGGAGAAATTTAGCTAAAACAATATCTTTTGTAGCATTAGCTTGACTTTTTTTCTTAACAAGTCCAAGTTTATCAGTAAACAACCTATTTTTTTCTTACCATAAATAGCTTGAGGAATACAAATCATAAAACAGTGTATCTAATAAAGGTACTCTTGAATACTCAAAAGCTTTATTTTTCCATAGATTTCTTAACACCCAGGTGCACGATTTTGTATTTGGTTTATTCATTTTTTATTATATACAGATAATTTCACTTATTTTTCATTAAATCTTATAGTAAACTATAAAATCCAACACAACAAAAGTAAAAAAATTATGATTTACTTATAATCTTAACGTTATACTATAAAACCTAATAATAAACTTAATAAAAACACTATAAAAATCATCAACCCCATAGACAAACTCATTCTAGATCTTATAAACTTCTTATCATCAACTAATAAATTCTTCTTATTTTTATATGCAAAAAATGCAATAGTACAATGAGCTTTGGCTTTAAAAAAATTATCATGTAAATATTTTTCCTCAACTTCTAATGACTTCAACAAAGCAGACAAGTGATCAATATTAACTTTTTTATCTTTTCTCATATAATATTCCCTTTTAATATTTTCATAGTCTTAATAAGATTGTCGACAAACTCAAAATTCTTATTGTATTGTGTATTGTCTTCTTGTAAAATTACAAAGTTTTTATCAGTTTTTTTACCGATATGTAGGAATTCAACTTTTATAGCACGGTTTAGACGGATTTCTGCGGTGATTTTGTCGTTGATGAGTTGGAGTTGATCTTCTTCTGATATTTTCATATTATAAAAACTAGGAAATTATTTTGTTTTTTATTAAGTAGGGTGTTAGGAAACGGAGTATGAGGATATTGAGAAGGTAAGGGGGGAGGTTTAGAATAAAACCTAGGATTTTATGTTTAAAGTAACTGTGGTTTACTCCTTGATGGAGAGAGTCTAGAACTGCTTTAGCGAAAGTGTCTGGATCAGTACCTAAAGGCATTTGCTGAATATTGTTTTTTTTTGTCATTGGAGTCCTCACTAGACCTGGTTTTATAACAGCGAATTCAATTTTTCCAAGATACTCATATCTAAGCCCTTCATTAAAAAATGCATTATATCTTTTCGTAGCCGAATACACAGTACTACCTGCACTTATCATTTCTTCCATTACCGAACTCAGATTTATCACTAAACTTTTTTGTTTAGTCTCTTCAAATCTTACAAGAAATGTTTTAATAAGTCCATGTGTAATCATTGTACTTGGATATATATTGACCCCAATCATATTTTCTATGTTTTCAAAAGATTCATTTGTTAAAAGTTTTGTATTAGAGACTCCAACATTGTTTACTAAAACTGAAATATTGAAGTTTTGTATGCTGTTAAAAAAGTCATTATAAAATTTTAATGGGTTTCTGTGACTATAAGAAAAATCTACAGGAAGGATTTCGATTATGCTTTTTGGGTAGAGAGTTTGGAATTCTTGTTTGACAGTTTTAAGTTTTTCTAAGCTTCTTGATACTAAAATAATTTTAAAACCTCTTCTGATGAACTCTTTAGCTAAAGATTTCCCTATCCCATCTGTTGCTCCTGTTATTAGAACATAGCCGTAAAGAAATTGGTTTAGGTTAATATGACTGAAATAGTACCAGTAGAGTAAAGGGAGGATATGATATGCTAATTTTATTCCTCCTATCACTGCTAAAATATGCCAAATGACATCGTACCACTCCATATATAAATTATAAAACTTAAGATGTTTTGTATTAACTTAATATAAATCTTTAACTTTTTAACCTATATGATGATAATTTATCATAAAAATCCATAAAATCCTCAATAATAAAACCCAAGTAAATACATATTTTTTTCTATAATATTCCTCACATTACCATACAAAAAATAACACCCTAACACCCTAGTACCATAAATTCCTTACTCTTAGCAAAACGTAAAATTAAAATCTATCTTATAGACAAGAATTAATTTTTAAGATAATCTTATCAAAAACAAAAAATTAGCATAAATAACCATTGATAAATGGCCGAACCAAGTGAACTTATATTAGAAACTCACTCCGAAGTAAAAAAACATGAAGATCCTCATCCAATAGAGCACGAAGAACCAGAAATTTCAGATGATAAAATTCACCATAAACATGAAGAAGAAAAGCAACCAGAACACGCAAAAGTAGAGCCGACAATAGAAGAAAATGTTAAAGAAGGCACATTTGAATCTGGTATTAATGGAATCTATCATAGAGCCCTTGCTGGGTCCGAAGAAATTATAAAAAGTCATGAGTTCCTTCAACCCCTTCATAGCCAGATCAAAAAGAACGGCAAGTTTCATGAGACTTTTCTTAGTAACTATAATACAATAGCAGCTGAGTTCACAAAGAATAATACACTTAAGTTTACAAATGGAGAAATCGAAAACCTAAAATTTGATTGGAAAAGTCGATCAATGCAAGTAAGTGATGACAATATATTAATCACTGGAGGAGCAGAAGATTCAACTCAAGTCCTTATAATCAACTCAAAAACATTTTCAATATCAGAATTACCTAGATTAAATACCCCAAGAGAACTTCATACAATGACATGGATAGATTTTTCACCAGCTGTTATTGGTGGATGTTGTAAAGAAGGTGGGGCTTTAGATTCAGTTGAAGTTTTTGGTAAAGATTCTTGGTATGCTAAAGCTTCAATAAAAAGGAAAAGATATGGTCTAAGTGCTTGTACTTCAGGGAATAAAACATGGGTTTTTGGTGGAGCTGATTGTAGAAATAGTGCTGTTTTAGAAATAGAAGTTTATGAAAACTTTATGTGGACTGAAATTAATACAAAAATGCCAAGAGGACTTGTTGGGATTGGAGCTTTTAAAGTGAGTAATGAAATTTGGATGATGGGTGGATTTAATTGTGATGGGAAGAATTCAGAAGAAGTTTTTGTGTTTGATGTGGAAAATGAGAAACTTTTTAATAAGAAACCATTGGGATTAGAGACAAGCTTTTCACAGAACCTTTGGGTACTTGATGGAGAATATGCTAATGGGTTTGGCTTTAGAGGACAGGAAGTTCGATATAGGTTAGAATAAGTTAAGGTTTTAGAGAAAACTATGGCTTATAGAAGATATGGGAATTTTATATAAATGATTAGGAAAATTAGAGAGAATTAGTAGTTTTAAAAGAAGGATTTAGAATAGGTAAGGATTTTGTTAGGATAATTAAAGAATGAGATGGATTTGGTTTGAATATGAAACAGATATTGTATTTTTTTTAGGATAAACAGGATATCATTTAGTTTTGATAAATATAAATTTGCTTTTGGGATTTTTGGTTTTAATAGATTAAATTTTAAGTAGGTGTTAGGGTGTTTATTATTTAAATAGTTAGATTTAGATTAAATTTGGTTTTACTTTTATTGTTTTTATAATATTAAATATTGTAAAAGTTGAAGTGGGGAATATTTTAAAACCCTGTTGAAATAAATGGAACTTGAGTTTTATAAGAAACCACAAGCATATGGGAAAAAAATTATCATCTTAGCATTTTTTGCTCTTATAGGTATATTTGCCCTAGCTTCAAACAGTACAAAGGTTTCACCTATACTAACAGAACTTGAGCTTCAAGAGAAAGAGTTTATTAAATTTGTTGAATTATATCAAATAAAATACGATGACAGGACATATTCTAAAAAATTCCAAGCCTTTTTAGACAATTCAGCATACATCAGAAGACACAACCAAAAAAGCTCTTCATGGAAAATGTCTCTAAACGAATTCTCTGACTTATCTCCGTCAGAATTCACTAAAAAGTATCTAAATCTTCCACCAAGAGCATTAAAATCATCAACACCCATTTCAGTCAGCTACAATTACCCTCAAACAGTAGATTGGCGTCTAAAAGGTGCAGTTACTCAAGCTAAAAACCAAGGTTCCTGTGGCAGTTGTTATGCTTTCTCATCTGCAGCAGCAATAGAAAGTATTATCTATATAAAAACAGGCAGACTTGAAGAGCTTTCAATACAACAAATTGTAGACTGTAGTAAAGGCTATGGTAATGAAGGATGTGGAGGTGGTTGGATGGACTATGCATTTGAATATGCAATGAAACATGGAATTGTTTCATTAAATAGTTATAAATACACTGGAGCATCACAAAACTGTCAATATGATAAACTGGGTAATGGGGTAAAAATAGCAGGATATGAAGATGTTATACCTTATAATATCCATGAATTAGCATCAGCGGTATCAAAGCAGCCAGTTAGTATTTCAGTTGATGCAACAGTTTGGCAATTCTATTCAACTGGGGTTATTGACGATGACTGTGGGACAAGTTTAAACCATGGAGTTGTTGCTGTTGGATACAGTTTTACTGAAACAGAAAAATATTGGATTATTAAAAATTCTTGGGGATCATACTGGGGTGAGCAAGGATTCTTAAAAGTTGCTATGTCTGAAGGTCCAGGTCTTTGTGGAGTTAACATGATATCATCATATCCTGTCCTTTAAACCATATAAAAAACATAGTTTCTAACTTAGATATACTTTTTTTTTACATAAATTCTTATTATATTTATTATAAATTTCCAATTAACTGGCTTATATTTATTAACCCTTAATATCTCAGTTTTAAACCAGATATTTTTATAGTTATTGAAATAGTCTTTATAAACCTGTAAAATCACCTTTGAAATTTTATCATAAACAATTTTATACTTGTCAGGGTACTTTGAATTTATACGCAAATATAAAACTTCAAATAGTTTCTTTTTTTTTGCTTCTTCTTTAAACCTGTACCTCTTTAATGCAGTTTAAGTTTGATAAAATAATGAATTTTATTATTGGGTAAACCTTTAGAGAATATTTCACCAAGTTTTTTCATATTGCTATATTTGGAACCAATAAACCTTTTGGCAACTTCAAAGTTTTTATTGTTGTATTTGATATTCAGCTCAATCATATAAGTATTTTCACATTTATCATATGAGATTTGTAGGTAGCATAATATAAAGCTTAGGTATTTATCATTGAGGGTTTGGTTGAAATAAACCTCTCAATTTTTCTAAAAAACGCTATTTTAGACTTTGAATTTGCTTATTTCACCACAGAAGCTTAAAATTTGTAAAGATCGTCATGGACTAATTGAGATCCAAGATTGATTTTATATAGTAAAATAGTATATGAGAATCATTATACTAAGCAGGACTATAATATTTTTATAAGATTTTCAATATCTTTGCATGAAAAAGTTATAAAGATAACTTAGTTTCGCATAACACCTGACTATAGATATAATATCAAAAAGAAAAGTGATTTATATGAAAATTTGTACCAAAACTATATAAATCGTGCTTCAAGAGAATTATTATAAAAAACTAAGGATTTAAAGAAAATAGACAAATATTGATCTTAAGTTAAGGATGCTTATGAATTATTTATTTCTTTGGAATAATTTGGGAAGGAGGAATATTAGAAATTGTGAACTCGAATTCGTAAAGTTGAGAATTTGTCTTTATAAGCTCAGTTGCCTCTTGATATTTCTCCTCTTCGATGAGTTTATTAAGATTTTCTTCAAGTTGCATGAGTTCATAGGATTTGAAATCTCGGTTTGACATATTATTTATAGATAATTTTAGCTTTAATATTATATCTCATTAGCAACTATTTCAAATTATTTANATCTCGGTTTGACATATTATTTATAGATAATTTTAGCTTTAATATTATATCTCATTAGCAACTATTTCAAATTATTCACATAACATCAAAAATTATATTTCTCACACTCCTCTATATATATGCTAAAAACTTTATTATCCCAAGTCCTAAACATCCATCCTACTAAAATTTTATCATAAAAATATCATATTTTATACCAAAAATCCTATTTTCATTATCTTATATAGTAACAATCTCAACACATCATATAAAAAACCTAATCATCTCTCAAAATATAAAAACCTCTTAAAAATAAATTAAACCCTTTTTTATACCCAAAACAACCCTCACATCCTCACAATCATCTTATTTAACCTTATAATTTTATCATATAAAAATGATGTTCCTAATCCTATCATTGTCAATTCATCTAAATCTTGTATCAGCTACTAGAATACCCAATGGCGTCAACAACTACTACGGCGAGTGGAGTTCTAAACACCCTTTCCTTGATTATACAGAAAAAAAAGGTTTCTTTAAGGTGAAATTCCCTAAAAGTTTCAACACAACTAGTATCTCTACAATAAAAATAACTTTAAAAGACGGTTTTTATGTAGATGATAAATATCAAACCTTTAAAATAAATACAGCTGAATACGACCGCCAATTTGATGAAATAAACTTTAACCCAAACAATTATACTGATATAAACAAATCATTATACGATAGTTTATATAAAGGGTATTTGCATTTTGACACAAGGTTTAATATAAGAGGACAATTTTGTATTGAAAATATATGCGTTCTTTATCATGCTCATAATAAAAATGAAAGTGTTTATGAGAAACCTAGGGTGATTTATAGTTTTTTTCTGTTTTGTATATGTTTTATACAAAGTTTTATTGCATCTAAAGTACATGAATTCATAAGAATGCATGATAACATTGCTAAAGATATATCATTATGGAGTTGGATACTTAATGCGAGTATTGATTTATCGATTATTACTTTTAATATACAAGAACTTATAAGAAATCAGGATTCAGTTGAAAGTATGATGATGGGATTGATTTGGTCGATTTTATCTTTTTATACGATAAGGTCAAAATTGTTGTTTATTATTTTCCGAGCTCACAGACCCTCGCTTACTACCGCTTCGGCACAGATAATTTTTTCCCGTCAGATTTTGATTTTTTGTATGAAATATGCAGATATTGTTTCGTTTTTAGCAAATATTCTTGCTTATCAGGTTATTGAAGTTTATAGTGTTTTGATCGTTATAATGTCTAGTTTCCATATCCCACAAATCTACTTAAATGCTTATAACAATATCACAACTCTATTTACCCCATTCATCATAATCCCAATCTCAGCATCTCGTATAATTGTCCTAGTAATCCATACATAGTATATTTTTTTAGCTTCACCCAGTAACCCATTACATCTAAGACCTACATATACACTATTTTCAATATGCACAATCAATCTTTGTTTACAAACTATTATAATAATCTCTCAAAGATTTCAAGCTCGGATGTTTATCCCAAAATGCTTCCTACCACGTCCTTATGAATATCTAAAAGATGTTGAAATGACGAATTTTAAAGAATGTAGTATTTGCTTGGGAAGTAAAACAACTGAAAAAGTTATGGTGCCGCCATGTGGGCATGCTTTTCATCAAGAATGCTTAAAGAAATGGCTTGATATCTAAAAAGTTATGGTGCCGCCATGTGGGCATGCTTTTCATCAAGAATGCTTAAAGAAATGGCTTGATATCAACTTAGTTTGTCCTATGTGTCGAGAAGCTCTCCCTTTATTTGAAGGAAAATGATATATTATTCTAGATAGGATTTTAGATAAAATCATAATTTTTTGGTTAAGATGTATTATTAGTATTAGTTAGGAATTATCGCTTGATTATTGTCCAGCCCTTGTTAATGGTTAAGATGTATAGCTATAAGATTTTACTGAATTATAGGTTTCAGTGATGAATGCTCATTTCAAAAAAAAAATATAGTCTTATATGAAAATATACTCCAAGGACCCTAAGAATTCTACTAAAAAAATGTATTTGATTTAGATTAATAAGTTGATTGATGCCTATAATTGAAAAATAAAAATCTTCATCATCAAAATTTTTATCTTATTTGGCTTTGAAGAAAATTTCCAATATGCGCTAATAGTCTTTACCATGTATATAATCACAATAATAATAAACTTTAAATTTTATATCATTTAAGAAACTATTAACTTACTTATTGGCCTTTAGTCTTTTTAACAAGAATCTGGGCAGCGATGATTTTGATAGCCACAGCAATGAAGTATAAGGCCGCATTAAAAACTATAAGCTGTAAAGTGTTCATTTCTTCTAAAAAACCATAAACACTCATCCCTGTAATTAAACGGGAAATTTTCTGAACTAGTAAATAAGTTGATATAAAAAAAGTATCCCCACAGACCAAAGCTTTTAAAGGTAATTCACGATAATCATCAACACTAAAGCTGTGAAAGGTTAAGATTACAAGATTGCCTCCATGGATAAACAGGTTGATTAAAAAGTCCAAGTTGTAGCTTTCATATGCAAATTTGTCAACTAGTGAAGGTTTTATTGAATACAAAATCCAATATGCTAAGACAACTACACAAGTTAGCGAATATGATGCTAGGAATAGAAAACTTTTAAGACTTCTTCGAATTCCAATTATGCAGCAGATGAAATAAAGAATGGTTAGGTTGAAAGTGATCCAAGTGAGAGTTGAGAACTTCCAAACAAAGTAGTAAAGACCTTTGTTACTACAGTTATATAGTATTTCATAACTCCAGACTAAGAGGAATATTGAGAGTTCGATAAAAACTCTGGTCATTTTATTTAATCTATTAATTTAGTCAAGCAAATCTAAATATATTATATGGAATTTTAATAATTTACCTAAAGATATCAGTAATATAGTATAGAGATTAGAAATAAAAACTAAGTAAATGCATTTAAAAATCCTAATAGTTTGTCTAGACAAATATCTCCATCATAAAAAAAAATACTCGCTATACTATCAATTTTTTTATCATTCAAAGCTTGCGGATATTTCTTTATAATTCCTGCAAACATAAAGAATTTAATAATATTTATTGTCAGCATTCTTATTTGAGGTATAATTCTAACTTTATTCTTGCTTCGAATTTTCATAGTACCTAAAATATGATTATAATTCATATTTTCAAACCAATAACATTTGTTGTTAAAAATAACTTCAGGGTAGTTGTTTTGATGTATAAAATCTAAAAGAAAATTTATGTAATTTAGTAATGCTTTTGGTCCTAAAGGGCATATGACTGAGAATTTTTTCAAAAATGTATTGTTTGTTATAATACTTTTTATTAGGGATAAGGAAGAATTGTCTAATTCATGGTCAATAAAAAATGCGGTAGTTAAATCAAGTGAAAGAGTTTTTAAAGTTGTTTTTTCATAAAGACTAGATAGCAAAGTTATCATATTCATACAGATAGTTTCTTGTAAAACATTTACGTTTAACTTTGTATCAATAATAACTTTACAGTGTTTGAGTTTAATATTTTCAATTTCACGACACATCGATAAAGATTGAGCAATACTATTAAAGGAATCTTGCAAAATCCGGCATCTTGATAATGAAATCAATAATAAATTCTGGTTCAAAGATAGTTTAGTTTCACTTTGAGATAATTCTTGATTGAAGTTTTTAAGTGTTAATGATTTAAGAGATTCTATTTGCATTAGTGTAGATAAATCGTCTTTTGTTCTTTTTTTTTTATGAAAGTTAATATAAATTTCGCTAAGGTTTAAGAATTTTTCAGGGCAGTTTCGGAAAAAATGAAAAATATCAGAAATTTTATCCTGTTGTTTAGCATTTATTTTAAGACTATGAATACTTTCAGATCTTTTCATTATCTCTTTAAAAACAATATAAACACTTTCATCACTATCAACTTGGACAATTTTTTCGAAATTTTTCAAATTCAAAGCTAAGCTATATCCAATAATATTTTCAAAATTTAGATTCTCTATAGCAATTTCTTTAATATTCTGTATATGTTCTATTGTTTTTTTCATATCAATAATAATATCTTTTTCTAAACAAAGATATATAAATCTAAGTTTTGAAGCTTTAAAAAGTAGTTGATTTAGTATATAAAGATTTAATTCATATTCTTTTATATGTTGGTTTTTTGAATCATTAAATTTTTTTATAGTGATTATTTCTGAGTCGTTTTGAGCTAAAGATTTAATTGGTAAATTGTTGAAATATTCAAGAGAGTTTGTATGAGATTTTTCTATTATGAAATCTCCTAAGTTATGTAGAAAATCATTAGGAAATATGCTAAGGCATTGTAATTTGAGGTATTTTAGCATTGAAGATTTTCCTAGTAAAGACTTTATAGAGCAAAGGATTTCATCAATGCTTTTTTTCCAGAAGATTTTTTTTATGTTTAATTGACATTTGATACTTAGCTTTACAAGCAAAGGGAAATCAATATTTAGAAGAGTAATAATGCTTTCTATATTCGGATTACGAAATCCTAAAGTTTTTAAGCTTAGGATTTTTATGTTTTTAAAATTTATTAGATTGTTAGCACTGTTTTGTGAATTCAAACCATAAGCAGCAAATGTAATTGTCTCAGAAAAAACTTTAACAAAATTTTCAGCTAAAAACCCAGAAAACTTCAGGACTTCAAGGTTAGGATTTATTGAAAGATAATAAAAAATCCAATTCATAACATTAGAACTTAGAATAATCTTAGGATAAAATTTAAACCCTTTCAACATCGTTAGTTGACTCAATTTATTATGATTAAATTCTACTGAAATAATATCATAAAAAAGCATTTTCAATTTGACAAGATTAGGAAATGATTTCCTAATATGTTTAAAATTCTTAACATGAAAATTAAAATCTTGTAAATCCAAATTCAATTCAATAATAAAAGGCATAAATGTTATAATTTCAATTTTAGAGCAAAGTGTTGGCCATATTAAATGTAAAGATTCTATGGATTTAGGCAAAGCTTGATTAAAAACTTGATAATTGTTTTCTATTGCATTAACATTATTAGAATAAACATAAAGTTTTAAATGTTTTAATTGTAACATACGATAAAGCAAAGATAAGGAATTTTGATTAAGGTAAAGGTAGTTTGGTATTTGTAAAGTTTTTTTTTTTGGATTATGATCATAGCATAGAATTGTTATTGATGTTCTTAGGTGTCCATATGTTTTGATAAGACTCCAAAAAAATTTGTTTATTAGAGAGAGTTGAGTGAAGTAATCTTTTGATGGGAGATAGTCTAGAATAGTAAGCCAAAGATATGGTTTTAGAGGTGGATGATATGATGACTGCATTGATGTTGCTAAAGGAGCGTATTTTAGTAGCTCAGGCTTGGAATCAGACATTTATAGGAAAAATCTTTTAATAGAATTTATGATGATTTTAAAGCATAGGAAATATTTTTTTTGTATAAAGGAATAAAATTTCATATTTAGAAGAACAGGGGTTAAGGTTTTATTTTGATTTTTACTTGTAAATGCTTATTTATAAGTACTCTGAGATTTGAGAAATTAGTTAGGTTGTTTTTGAAGTGAACTTATCAACTTAAAATGAATTACCACACTATAACCCCATTAATTACTATTG